>JARJLF010003681.1:0-13645 GCA_029378395.1 Mycena leptocephala | reverse complement strand
ATTGAAGGTCCGGGGTACGCCATTGACGACGATCTCGCATTTCGGGACTACGAGGTGGCTGTTCTTTGCTAGTCGGGGGACCCAGTGCGGGGCAGACTGCTTTAGGAGCGAGGCAGTCTTCTCCGAGTCGGCCGCGATCAGGAGGCGTTCGCGCGGGAGGACCCTTACTCCCTTGAGCTTCACATCTTTCAGCTTCTCCACGCCTATCGCGGCTACCGCGGTTTCCACCTTCGCCTTGATTTCCGGGACTGGGAGCGCCAGCACGTCGTTACCCTTGTCGAGCGAGACTACAAACTCGTTCAGTTTGGTTGCTGGCGTGGGCTTGGGCGGCGAGGGGGTGCTGGGGGGCGGGGTGGCGGCGGCGGATGCGTACGACGAGGCGGGGAGGCGATTCCTAATAGCAGTATCCATGTCAAGAGGAGTGTTTTTCCAGGTCAAACAACATACTCTGTGAATTTTCCAATGTGAGTCAACACACTTGGTGGCAGTTCCCCTCCAGTGTCTGAGTTGATGTGAACCATCAGAATTGCATTTAGCAACTCATAAGTTTGCTCCAATAATTCTGTGCAGTCATTCTTATTTTGTTTAACTCTCTGTCATGGTGCACTGAGATTCACGGTTGTGGTGGATGCAGTTAAAACTTACCTGCATGTTTTTCAAGAGAGACTGGGTTGCATTAGAAATGGCTGTCAAAAGAGGGCTCTTCAGACTGCTCGCAAGGATTTCCAGAGTATTTGCAGTGATAGTCAAACATGTTGTAATGTTGTTTAGCCGAATTTGAGTGACAGTGGGTTGGGGGGCATCTTTGTGGTGGATCATAGGGCTTGAGAGATGTCATTATTTATTCTGTGTGCCCATGGGAATTTTCACTTTCATTGGCTACTGTTCATCTTCTGCAGAAGATATCATGCTCATGTCGTAGAACTTGACCACATCAAAATGATACTATTGACACTTTCATTGGTTACTGTTCATCTCCTGCACAGAAGACGATGCTCATATCTGATGTAGAACTTGACCATCTCAAAATGATACTATTGAACGAGCAGCTATATTGAGAGATCTGGGAAAAAAGTTCACGCCACCATCTGAGAAGCTTGTTCGTCGATAGTGGGCTCAGCTATCTTTCCCATGAGAACGATCTCCCCACATGCACTGCCAATGTGCATGATGGTCTAAGCAGGGTACAGATACATGGTGTAAATGGGTATAGCATTTAAATGTTATGAAAATAGCAAAACCGAACCAACTTTGGCCTTGGCTTGGCTGCGTGATCTTGAGCATGTCAAGGTTTCGAAGAACACGTAGCCTGTTGGGAACTATTCCGTAGTTGCCAAATCACTGGTTGACTAAATCTGAATTATCTAGCACTCCGAAGTAAGATGGTGGAGTTCAAGTTTACGGAGCCCTTCATCGGAACCGTGACACCAATAAATTAAATGATTGAACTAATTAATGGCTCGGGTTTGCGATTTCCGATTACGGGAGGTTACAGTAATTATTATTATTATTAAATTAATAGGAAACGGCTCGAGAGGGTGCGGTGAATGAGCTTCTTATAGCTATTTCGAATTTTCCCGGGCTTGCAATTGGAGGAGATGAAGGAGGAGTAACTGCAAGTAGCCTCTGTTCCTAAATAATAATATATCTTTGTCGTTGTTCGATACTCTTGACATTTTGCGGACTCGGAGTTGATGCAGCAAGTACTGCTCAGCCAAAACCAAAGTCTGCCTGCAGACAGATGTCCAGAATGGCCGAGTGAGACTTGTGAGGAGTCAGGACAGATACTGATACGGCACTCCGAGTCGGAATGACGGGAACACTGGAGACGGAGACAGATGGTAATTCGCTTGGAGATTATTGAGCTCTGAGCTCCAAGGCCGAATGTAAATCAATTAATGCTAGATCTCGAGGAGGGGTTACGGGAGGGTCAAGGTGCAGGATGCCGTGCCGTCATATTCAATAGCAGATGTTTAGTTAGTATATTTGAAGGCTGAAGCTGGAGCGAATACTACTTACAGCTCTTTGCGGTACAACAGGCGCGGACCGTTTTTTCTTCCTTTTTGGGCATTTTGTGATCCCCGCGACCAGGACGCTCGTTGCGGCCTCAATTCTCATCCGTTTGCCTTGTCCATGGGCTCATTCGAAGCGCATTGCAAATGCGCACACAATCGCACCCTCATATTTTCCATCTTGCATTGGAAGCTGCTTCTTTAGGCATGAAATCAGATTTTTGGGGACTTTTCTGAGAGTTTCCCACTAGAACAGCTGTTCTGCCCTCAGTTCTTCGCCCTTTTCCTTAAGTATAGGCTAAATCTCTCTGCATTTCAAATGCAAAGCGAACCGCCTCCTCAGAATTCCATCCTGGTCCCGAATAGGACACCTGGGGACACAATATTGACGGCGGGTCATCACTTCTGATTGGCGGTCAGTCAAACAGTTGCTGCGGTCTCGAATCCTCATCGTTTCCTTCGTCGTCATGCTCATTCGATTCGTGTCTCAAATCCGCAGCCAACTGTGTCCTCAGAATTCCTAATCACATACTTCATAAAATCCCTCTTTTTGTGCTCATTCCAGGTGAAAATGCATGGAAAATATGATATAGGATGCATCCGGTCGATATAAGTATACATTTCATGCAGGAAAATGGCCTGAGGTGTGATATTCAGACAGATATTGGTTAGTGGGCATCCGAGAAGATCCTCAATGCTGTTTAACAAAAAACAGCATGGTTAGCAAAGACGACTTCTGTCACGGATGGCTTGTGGGCACATTCTGAGAAACATGAACATGTGTCCTCGTGCGCATTTGTCAGGGGAAGAAAATGAGCCCATGGGGGGAACAATTGAGCAACATTCGGGTCTGCGGTGGCTGTTCTACCGACCACTGATCAAACATGATGATGTGTTGCGGAGTTTCTGTGGCGAGTCGGGGTATTCGCAGTCAGAATAACGAACCTGAGGCGGCGGTTTGCTTTGCATTTGAAATGCAGAGAGATTGAGCCTATACTTAAGGAAAAGGGCGAAGAACTGAGGGCAGAACAGCAGTTCTAGTGGGAAATTCTCAGAAAATTCCCCAAAAATCTGATTTCATGCCTCAAGAAGCAGCTTCCAATGCAAGATGGGAAATATGAGGGTGCGATTGTGTGCGCATTTGCAATGCGCTTCGAATGAGCCTATGTACAAGGCAAACGGATGAGAATTGAGGCCGCAACGAGCGTCCTGGTCGCGGGGATCACAAAATGCCCAAAAAGGAAGAAAAAACGGTCCGCGCCTGTTGTACCGCAAAGAGCTGTAATGGCGCGATCCGACTCGCGTTTCTGACTCGACTTCAGTTACGGGATGCCTGCCATCGACATCCACCATGGGATGCCGTTTAGAGTTAGAGCGTGCAAGTGGAGGTTCGACTATTGAAGAGTTCAAGCACCTGCTGAGCTCCGAGGAGCAGCATGATCATATTTGTGGCAGGGATAGTAGTACAATACTACTAGTCTAGGATTTCAATGCGCCTGAAACAAAAGCCGAAAGGCAAGATTAAATGTAAAGCCCACCCGCCTGCCTGTAGAGCAGAGAGGGATGGTTGGCCGCTGCGGACGTCGAGACTTGATTGAGTGGAGGCTGAGGTGGAGAGGCTCGCTTGATTTCGAGTTCCTGCTGTGCAGACGACCCTGCAGGATTACTTACTGCTACTTAGGCGAAATTAACGCCTACTCCAACGACAACAACTCCGCTTGGATGAGATATGGGATCACGGCATTGATTATAATTGTGGACATGTGCAAAGTTTGGGATGGCGGATGAAGTGGGGAGTGGGACGAAAGGAAGACTCGGAAAGGCTTTAAGAGACGGAGTTGGAGTTTATTGAGCTCTAAGCGGAACGTAGATAGAGAAAATTAATTAATGGCGGATTTCGAGAGGAGGAGGTTACGGGAAGGTGCAGGATGGGTGGGATGCCATGAAAATTACTGTACAATCGTCGGAGTCGTGGAGCCACTGCTCTTTGTTCAACATTCAACTGTTTCTCCGCTTGGCTATCGCGGAGTTGATAGGGTTGGCAAGGCGATCCCAGCATTTTTTGTATGTCCGAAATGGCCAGTGAGAGTCGAGCGAGACTTGAGGAATGCAGGGCTCCAGAGCAAGATGGCACAAAGACACGTTCAGTTCTAGAAAGTTGACAGAAAAAACCAAGTAGCCGGAGATTGATGCGTTTGTGACGCGCATGTGAAAGTCAGCCACAGAATCGAAGCAGCGTGTCACAGTCACAGAAAAGAAGCAGCGCGTGGCTGTGACCGGAGTGGAATTGTCACTTGTGGGACGCGCTCTCAACGCGCTCTGGTCAATCCGCTCAACGACGATGTCCAAACGCTCAGCTAGTGCTCCTCGCCGCTCCCTCGCAAATAGCCCACTAGCTACTAGCTACGGCAGGATCCCCTCGGAACTGACTGGACGCAGTTGACTTGCCTTTTTGGTCGCCTCACTTCACCCTCCCTACTACCTGCACCCAACTCGCACCTACACAGTCACTACTACATTTACAAGCCCCTTTATGACCCCCACTCCTGTTGCTATTGTTGAAATCCTTTCACGCCAAATGTCAATCTCGAAGCCTTCTCCCGGAATCATCGACGCCAAGCACCGGGCCGACACCGGGCCGACACCATGCCGACACCAACACCTCTCCTGTACTGGTACACCTACGGCTACTCCTCCCTCCGCCATATGCCCGCCATCGCCAGCACATGTTCACAGGTCTGTCACCCCCTTTCCTCATTCCTTGCCCTGCCTTCCGTTATACTCATCTAGTCGAGACCGTGATGTCGACGTGCACGCGCCCCTCGTCGGCGTGGATGTAGAGCCAGACGTGGTCGCAGTTAACGCGGACGTACGGATCGCGGGTGTGGATGTGAAGCTGGGGCTTATGTTCGGCTCCCATTCCTCCGGCGAGGCCAGCTCGGTACTCTCGAGCTCAAGCGCCTCCATGACGTCAAGTTCAGCCTCCTCGAGCTCGAGGTTGAGCAGTATGTCCGCATCCGCCTCTCAGTCCCAGTCTCAGTCCGCCCCTGCCTCCACATACATCCTTTATTTTTTCCTCTCCTCCATCATGGCGCAGTCCTAATGAATGTCGCCGACAGCCAATCACAATCTCAGTCCACGTCCTAGTCCCAGTCCCAATCTGCTGCCGCCGCTGCCTCCGCATATGTCCTCTTCCATCTTCGAGTATGGCGCAGTCCTGATGTCAGCGACAGCTTCCAATCCCAGTCGCAGTCCGCTTTGCAGTCGCAGTCTCAATCGGCCTCCCAGCCGGCCTCGAGGTACGTTTGTGTCTATTCATTTATCCCCCTCTTTCCCTCCCCTCTTTATACTTTCCTTCCCTTCCTCCGAGTCCCTTGGTATTACGCGTGGCTCTTGGTACAATTGTGGGTCTGCGTGCGGGGTGCAGAGGTGTACGGGGGTGCGGAGAGGTGTGCGCGGAGTCCGAGTCGCATTGGGCTTCCGCGGAGCCCAGGCCGGAGCACGTTATGGCTAGGTGCGGGTGAGGTGTGTGGGCGAGCGAGGGTGGGGGGCGTGCACACCTCGGGTCGGATCGGTGTCGCGCTGAAACGGTGCGCTAAACAGTACGCTTGAAATGCGATAGCAGCTAGGGGATGCTAAACACCACCAAAAACCACCAACACACACACACACACACAACTGCCCTCTTATTAGCGCTTCCTTTATGTTCGTGGGTCCGTGCCGTAGTATGCGGCAAGCGAAGTCTGAACTCTCAGAAACAGTAACCAAGTTCCAATTGAACAATCCGATGAATGTTCTCAAGTACACTTCCGCTCTCGAAAGTAACCGTTCACGCAACGTTCCCTAGGCCCCGATGAACAGGTACTACGGGTGTTTTGTAGATTTGTATAGTTTTGAGTCTTAAGCGCCTTCTAGCCTCAAGAAACCCAGTTTGTGTCGCCTTACAACTGCTGAGGTTCTACCAATGGATGACCTTGACTCTATAGCACAAATCCCATACAGATAGGTCTATGCTCAAGCGTCCCACTGCGCAGCCTTAGCCAGCTACAGATACAACTATTTGTGTGCCCTAGGGAACTACCTAGCTCCTAGCTGCATGATACCACTGTCACCTATCAGGTAGCAGACTCTGGCTGTTAAACCAAAGGACGTTTGCACTGTCTCACGATTACTGAGGGTCTACCAATGAATGACCTTGACTCTATAGAACAAATCCCATACAGATAAGTCTATGCCCAAGCGTCTCACTGCGCAGCCTCAAGCTAACAATGGTCCAATGATTCCTAGGGTGCCTTCTCACAGGTCACTCGAGGTTCTGAAGCTTAAATCACAACTCAAGCCTTTGAGCCAACAACTAAACTCCAATTGTTATAGAACAACTACAAACAGAGAAAGTGCTATTCTCCGCAAAGCTGACCTGAGAACACTACCACCGGTGAAGCTGGCTTTGGCAACTGCCTAGGCGAACTGGGGGTGCAATGAACTGGTCTTCTGCGGGGTTCCTTCTGCCCTTTTATACTACTTTGCGAAATACATGAGATAATACGAATTGAGTAACTGAGATGAGGTGCTTTATAAGAAAGAATCAGGTGCTTGAGTGCCGAGTTGAATCGTCATGATGGAATGGCCGAAATAGTCATCCAGGTTGACCCCTAGGTCTGTTTTGGGTATATTTGTAATGCCCTAGGCCAGCCGATTGCTCCCGCTGGGGACGAATGTCTCCGGCTTGGTTGATAATCCAAGCTTCCTTAGGTCATTACGAGGTATAATGCGGAACTCTATCCACCATCACGCCGCTAGGACACCTACACTTCGGCGTCCGCTTTCTCTACAATCAACACTGCTGCCACAAAGAGTTACTTGTCTTTGTTTGGCACCTCGCAACCGCGTCGCGTACGTCACATGTCTCCTAGCCTCGTCTCGACTGTCAGAGCATGCTCCTCAGAGTACTCGTTCCGTCTGGTTAAGTAGAACTTAACTACTACTCGACAAATCTTCAGTAACGTTGCCCTACTGGCCCTAGCTGGCTAGTCACTATCGACTAGACACCTCCTAGGAAGCAAGCTTCCCATACGATATCCGTGCCTAGGCGTCTACTTCTCCCTAGCTGTCCCATCTCTCTTCCTAGGACCTTTCCTGTGCAGCCATTGGTACTCCTAGTAGAGTTATGATCCCTAGCTGGACTTCTTGGGCTTATATGTTTATCTCCTTGATAGTGTACTTAGTTTGCACTAAAGTACTACAGCCAGTGGTTCGGAGCTCACCCTAGCTCTCCTTTAGTATCACCAGAACAGGTGCCCTAGGGCTGTCGTACAGGCCCTAGGGCACAATCTCTGCCAATCTCTGGGCTAGGATTTAGCCTTAGAAATCGCAAAAATCGTGAGATTCAGCCTTCACATTTCGTGGGCCGTATCAGCGCTGCGTTGGGGCTGAGACAGCCAGAATCCAAGCCCAACCCCGAACCCTCGCGCGTAACCTGCGCAGGGCGTGCACACCTCCCTCGAGTCGTGGGGTCGTGGGTCGTTTGACGCGCATGCGGATGCATGTGGCTTTGCCTTTGTTTTTCGGAGCAGAGCTTCTTTATTTCTTTATTTCTTTGAATTCGTTTATTCCGTGTTATTATGTGGGGCATCCTGCGTGCACTCCAAGCTTGAGCTTGTGCCTGGGCTTGAGCTTGAGCTCCAGGTGCGTGTGCGCATCAGTGCGCTGGGGACGAGTCGCATCGAGCCCACGAGTCCGAGCACGAGCCTGACTAGGTGCAGGCGGGGCCACACCTCCCTCGGGTCAGCGTAGTCATCGGTGGCGGCATCGTGCGCTCGCTTGATGTGCACGCGCATGCACATGCGGCATGTGGCTTTGTTTTCGTGGAGCTTCTTTATTTATTTATTTTTTCCGTGGTTTTGGCTTTTGGCGGGGCCAGGGCGCATCTTGTGGCTTGCAGTTTTGGACTACTTTGGATGCGCTGCATTCAGTGCTTGAGCTTGAGCTGCTCGTGCCCCGGCTTGAGCTTCGGGTGCGCTGGGAACGAGTCGTATCGAGCCCACGAGTCCGAGCGACGTCCTGCGTGGAAGTGGTGGCGCGTTTATGGAGGACGGAGGATGGGACGCCCCTGTGCTTAAGGTGCAGGCGGGTGTCAGGTGTCTATCTGCTGCTAGAGGCGCAGCAACTCGTTGATACTATACACATTTTTTCGAGGTTCTCAATGCGGGCCTTTGTTCTTCGTCCCGAGCCGAGCCGCATTGGGCTCGTTAGGCTCGTTGGGCAGCCCCGGGCTAAGGCTCGATGGTGTTGGGCCTGCTGCATTTACAAGTCTGCGGGGTAGGCCATCGGCTCTGGGAGGCGGATCTTGCGTGTTGTGTCGCTGTGCCACGTTATTGGCGATACACTGCCATGGTAGGACGACTCGTCGGAGATCTCAGTATCTGGAACCTTGAGGTCGCGGGGTGGATGTCCGTCTCTCCCTTCACGAGGGACGTCCCCTCGCGTGCTTGCTGTGCCCATACCTGTTACCCTTACACTACTCTTCCCTTCGACTTTTGTTTGCCGCTGATTTTATTATTTTATTATTTTCCCTTTTCACTTTAGCGCTCCTTCCCCACTCGCAATCAATCAATCGCTAACCTCTGTTCTCCTTTTTTTGCAGCGCATCCCAATCCCAATCGGCCTCGGCCTCGGTCTCGGCTTCGAGGTACGTTAACATTTTTCATCTGTTCCCCCTTTCTTTTGCTTTACACAAGTCTTCTCTGTGTTTGCGGGAGCGAAGCCGGGGGCGTCGGGCTTGAGCACGAGTCCGAACCCTCACGTAGACCGGATGGGACGCGGTGTGCACACCTCCCTCGGGTCGGGTCGGGTCATCGGCGTCGTGGGGTCGCTTGGCGCGTGCGAGCTCGACGGGCGTGTGGCGGTCTCGTCCTTCCTTCGTGCTTCGCTTTTGAGGCAGAGCTCTTTTTTTTTTGAGGCTTTTTTTCATTCATTCATTCATTCGTTTATTTGTTTACTTGTTTTGGCTTTGGGCTTTTGGCGTACGGGCGGGCGTGGCTCCTTGGTTTCTTTTTTTTTTTTTCCAAAAAACAAATTCTGTGGGTTTGGTCCTCGGCTCCCAGGAATTATAGCACCCGCTCCTATGAGTGGATGGTAGATGCATATGTCCTGTAGTTAATGTATGTTTCGGTACAATTGTATTTCTAACTTGAGGATCTTTGGTCTCAATTCAGACATACTGAGGGTGTCCTCGCGGCCCAATGGCAATTATAACTCTTCTAGCAAAGATCGAGCCGGTTTCTTCCTTGACATGTATTAATGCAAGCTGCCATTCATTCCCATTATACGGTCGCTCCTGCGCCAGTCTGAGTCTTCTACGGCTTCCAGGCAGATTGCCCGTTGATGAGCGGGCAGTTTGTTCGGTGGTGAAATCAGCCAAAACGTTAACGGGCTGATTTTGCGATTTTCTGAATATTTGCGAGAGTAGGTTGAAACGCCGAGGAGTTCACGGACACGTGGTTGATGGGAACAGCGTGCACTGCTGTGTGGCGCGTTGGGATGAGACGTGTCACAAGGGAACTGGGACGTGTAGGAAGGCAACTGAAACATGTTTTCGTCTGGACAATGGTTTCCAAGTGAACTGTAGCTGTTTGTAGTTTGCTGTGCAGTCAAAACAAACTGTAGGTATAAAAGCGCAATGTAACTTGGTAGACGGAACAGAATGAAACCCCCACTTTTGACCCCATCTCTTTAATTTTCCTTTCCTTTTCTTAGACTGGTGCTTCTGTTGACCAGAACCCTTGCCATTTATGGATCAACTGTTTGCATTTGATGCAGGCAGACCCGGCGTAGGAATGATCTGGATCACACTTTTGAGATTCTTCTTGTGTTTTGGGTTTTGGGTTTGTTGGATTATGTTGGACGGTATGGATTGGGTTTTGGCTGGATTTGGATTTGGTTGGACATGTTGGTGGAGTGGATTAGGAGGAGATACTGGAAGGAGAGCCGATGGCAATGGATTTGGAACAAGTATGACACACTCGGCGGCGCGCTGGTCGTGCTGCCTTATCATCATTTATCATTTTTCCACGCCCCTATCACGTCAATCGCCTGGATTGCAACATGCATATATTTTGTATGGAGCCCCGAACCCGCGTGCATCGGATTGATTGTATTTGGTGTTTTTGGATGGATTTCCATTTTCATCTGTACATTTGATTCCCGCGTTTCACCGTAGCACCTGATCGCGAATTTTCGTCACAAGTTAACCAGAATGCATCTTAGCGTCCTAATCCGAAAAAAAAGAATGATTGAACGATATTTCCCGAAGCCGGAGATCGTCAGAACAGAGGGAAACTTTCAAGGAGCAGGAGCTGGAGTCTAAAGGATATTGATGCTGAATTCATGACAAGTATACTCAGCAAGGGAAAAGGGATTCCTCTCAACTGGAATTCCAGCCTGTTCAAAGTTTAAGAAACACTGTGTGACCAGGATAATACCATAAGAGTGGATGTACAAGGCCACTATGCGCAGGCTTTGCATCCTCGTTTGAATGGAAGCTTGGGTTTCTCGCGGAGGCTTCTGGCGTGAGCCGTTTCTGTAAACGAAAAGAATTCATTTATGATGGGTTTCAAAGTTATTTGGAACAAACCATCGACAAAAATAATCTGCTCGAGTTAGGGAACTGAGGATAGCGTTGGTTGTCCCAGGAAAGAGTGACGAAACCTGGGTTTGGCCCGGCTCAAGCCATGGCTTTTGGCAGGGATTTCAGCTTGGCTTTGGTTTTGGCCTTGCTAAATCCAGGCCAGGCCAAAGCCAGAACAACACTATCTGCGCTGGACTGAATTGTCTTTGCTTGAATGTCAGGTCCCATGAGTCTGTCAACAGTTGGGACAGCCGTTGGGTGTTTTTCCGGTAATTCCCCCAGCAGTCTCGGAGGAGGAAGATCCAAAGACCATCCAATAGTGGTCTTCTGGAACACGACAAGGGCCACAAAGGTCGAACACAGTCAAACACTGCCTTAATCACTGTGTTCCAGTCCCTGATAGACAGAGTAGACAATAGGGAATCGCATCATACGTACCGGTGATAGGGCGTGCTCCCGGGCACGCGTAAAAACCACAGTTTTTATTCATTTTTGAACTATCTTACGGGACTATGTGAGGCTTGGGAACAGAGCGTACACTCACCTCGGAGTGGTAGGCTACGCTGTTGATAGTCGAAAGTCAGCGGGCCACTCGGAATAACAGCTTAACAATGACTCTAACCAAGTCAAAGTTCTGCTAATTAAACCACAACCGTTGAGCTCCGGGAAGTAGCTAAACACTACTTCTTTGAGTACTAGAAGCGAACAAGAGGAATTATTGAAGTCTTAGAGTTGGCCGCTGACGCGGAGACCATACAGAACTATGGAACACAACTGATACTGATAAGTACGAGTCAGCGGGCGACTCTTGCATCCTAACGAATGCATTAGTTCAACCGTGGGAGACGACTACTAACTAAAGATGTGATATGACAGAACATGTCAGAGTCGCGGGCGATCCTCTTAAAGGGTATATTGACCCATGAGGGTCGCCGGGCGACGTCTGACACATTGATTGATATATGATTGCTTCGGGATTCTTTCCCCGGCGACTACTTGATATACACTACCTTTTGGAGTGGCCCGCTGACTGCGGTACCACTCCGGGCGACTTGGAATGAGATGAAGAACTCTTTAAAAGGACTTAACAGTCACCCGCTGAACCAGACAGAGTCAGGGGAGAGTTTCTGGTTAATCACGAGATGATACAAAAGTGTTACAGTTGCCTAGACAATGAGCACGCCATAGCACACCATGAAGGTGTGGCCGGAGAACCATGTGGTGTATCTCCGGGAGAAGGACTTTATACCCACGGAAGTGAATACCTCATTTTCTATTGGTTCATAACCTCCCGGGGACCACGTTGGTCTCTGTTCCGAAAGTTTCCTTTTATCTCCTTTCATGCTCCCCAGTTTGTATAAAAAGCCTAGTAAAATACTTGTAACAGTAGTAGACTATCCCCGGGAAAAGGGCAATATAGTGGACTCAGAGAATTGAACAGACAGAAATCAGTCAGATATCAGAAAGATTCGATATAGTTGGAGAAGCCTACGTGAACTTGCAGCCGTCAGTTATAAGTGCACCGTCATCGCGAGATGCATTGCCCGCTGACCGCCGGCCGTTCAACCCTACCCTCCATTGAGAGCGTAGGTTCTAGAGTGGAAGACGCCCCACTGAATCGGTTCACCTGTCGACGTACCCCGCGTTGGTTGAGGTCGGCCGCTGACGCTGAACACTGCTGGTTTCTCGAAGTCAATTACTCCGGGCCACGCACTAGCCTTGTCGAAATCAGAATTGTTGTCCCCCGGTGACTCTGCTATAAGAATTAGCGTTCATCCACACTATTGAAAAGTGAACACATCTTGAAGGGTTTCTTAATCCTACTTCCCCGAACACACACACACGAGTATTGAGATTTGGAGTTTGTGATTGATATAAGATTTTGGATTTGTTGGGTTATAGTGATTCGTTCGCTCCCGCTCACTTATTTGGATCTTTTGATTTCACGGCTGCACCCCAGTGCACCGTTTCACCGGCGTATACAGTACGTGACAAAATACGTGAGTATGGAAGGAGATCCGTATACGTAAGAGCACGATCCGAAGGCTTCTGGCGCCCAATGGTACCTTACGGATCGCGTTCCGTATATGGTACGGTACGGTGTCGGCCACCTTCGGGGGACAAATCAGCAGATGTGGGGTCGCGGCATGATTGATATCGCTGAAATTCATTCAGAATCAAATCCGAACCGAGATGGTGCCCCCCGGCAAAGTTCAAGCGGGTTTGCCAAAATATGGCTTGATACAGACTCGTATCCATATACCTACAGTTTCCTCTGCACGCACCAAAATGGCTCCCGGTACTATGTGCACTGTACATATATACCGTACTTATGACTGTAAGCCATATGTACAGTGTGATTCCCTAGTAGACAAGGCAGTCTGGCTACGTATGTCTACACCTCGTAGACATAGTGCGTCTACATATGCCATGTCTGTCTACCTGAGTCCACCAACGTAGACAGAGGGTAGACCGAGGTAGCTAGAGGTAGACTGTGGCAGAACTCACGTAGACCAATTGCTTTTCTGTTAATTTACACCTCTGTGGATTAGTGTGAGCAGGATGTGTCTACGGGCATGGCCAGACATAGATGGACATAAACCTGGGTAGCCGAACCGTGTGTGCGTGGCATAGCCACAGGTAGCCGAGCGACGACAGATCTGTGTCTACATCCCCTGTCTACCCCCCATTGACGGATGTAGACAGATTTGTACTGACGTAGCCACAGGTAGCCGAACGACGACAGGGGTCTGTCTACGGGGGCCCGGAATGCAGTGAATTACCGCACCATCAGTGCGCAATTCCGGAAACAGATGTTTTCCTGCCAGCAACTGTCCCGAAAATATCAACGATCGCAAGGATGGAGTTGTAAAACATCAAGTGCACACCTGATGCGTGACGTAGGCGAATGCATAAATATCCGAGCATAGATCTGATCATTATGTCCTCCTCAGTGCAGTTCAGGTGCTTGATAGCGTATTGTACTCCCTTGCGCACGCTGAGAAGA
>JARJLF010003680.1:0-13646 GCA_029378395.1 Mycena leptocephala | reverse complement strand
TACAAGGGGAAAGTAAGTGCTTCGCGTTAGCAGTTTGTGGCCATGTATTGACTGGTACTAGGTGATCGTGTGCAGTGGTTTCGTGCCGAAGCGGAGATGTACCGCAGGTTAGAGGCGTACGAACGCAAGCACGCTGAGCTGTGGCGTGTCATCCAAAGATACCGACGCGATAGCGAGGTGTGGGCGGGGCGGGCAGATCGCGAAGAGGGCAGTGGGGGCATCAACGGCGCGGTGACATTCGCTCGCATGCAAGCCGCGATGTACAAGCGGCTTGAGCACAATGCCAAGGTGATATTCAAGAGTCCCGATTCGGGTGCGCATCACGATTGGGTCTCGGCTGCGACCTTCGACGAGCTGGTCTTGAAGATCGACCAGTGGCGAGATGAAGTGTTCAAGTGGATGGATGAAATGGTTTGTGGAGTAATAACGCATCTATTCTTTACTAACTACGGATTAGGGTATACACAGGGCTTACAAGGACTTTTAGATAACGGTAGAACTTCAGTGGGTGGGACTCAAGTTCCACGCACTGGAGTGACGCTGGACTTAAGTTCAGTTTGAATGCTAATGACAGTCGAGTTATGAAAGCAGCCTGACCGCAAGATCTTAAGTGCGGGGAACTTAAGTCTTGCGGAACTTAAGTGTAGGGGAACTTAAGTTCCAATGAGGGGCAGTGTGCACCTGTGGAGACAGTCAAGATCTTAAGTTCGGGAAACTTGGAACTTAAGTGGCGGGGAACTTAAGTTCCAATGAGGGGCAGCGTGCACCTGCGGAAACACGTCGCACAGGCGGCGAGCCGGAACTTAAGTTGCGCACGAACTTAAGACTTGAATGTGGTTTTTACCGCCAGAACTTAAGTGCAGCTACTTTTATTTCATACTATAGGAAGATGATAGTAAGGACCTGCCAATCACTCAATCCGTCAACGTTAACGTCGTCCCGTCGTCCACACACTGCCATGAGGCTCTGCACCTGCTACTTTCTAGTTGTTTTGGATTCTTATCGATAATAAAGAGGACTTGCTGCTCTTTCGCGAACGACCTCCACACAAACGAGCTTCCAATTTGCCAAAGCTGAACGACGGTCTTGGACTTGAAGATGAATACCGTCAAACTGATGATAATTGGAGACCATGCTGTGGGAAAGGTTCGCTGTAACGTTAACCTTACGCGCCGATCTAGGTCTTGGATATACACATACTTATCGATTCTGTTTGCCGCGCGCGGCGCTAGACCAGCATGTGCATCTCGTTTGCGAGCAGGAAGTTCCCCGATGGGTATGTTCCGAGTGTACGTGGTTCGGATACTTTACACAGTCCAGCGCGAGTTGATTTGTGGGACTGTAGACCTTCGACAGCTATGCAAAGAGTGTGCAGATGGGAACAGAGACCTGGATGTTGGGGATCTTCGACTCTGCCGGTGCGCTCCCTCCAAATAATAGATAATTAATTCACTGCGCAACTGATACCTGTCCATAACGTTGAACAACACATAGGCCAAGAAGAATACGACCGCCTCCGCCCGCTCGCCTACCCACAGACCGACATCTTCCTCGTCTGCTTCAGCGTCGGCCTCCCCCCGTCATTCGAGCACGTAAAGAGCAAGTGGGTGCCGGAGGCGCACCACCACTGTCCGGGCACGCCCTTCGTTTTGGTCGCCATGCAAATTGACCTCCGGGCCGATGAGCAGGCGGTGGAGCGGATGGCGCAGGGGAAGCTCGCGGTGTCGGTGCATCAGGGACAGAGAATGGCGAGGGAGATGGGAGCAGAGAGATACCTTGAGTGTTCGGCGAAGACGCTGGAGGGGGTGAAGGATGTTTTTGACCAGGTAAGCAGATGCAGATGTTGAGGGATTATCTGCGCCAAGTGCTGAGTTGTCGTCGGTGCGCCAGGCTATCGCTGTTGGCGTTGCCTACAGGAACAAGGAAGACAAGCGGGGGAGAAGGTGCATCGTCCTGTAAAGACCAGGCGAACGACATCCGGAGTCTGCGAGGATAACACAGAGATGTTGGTAGCGCGTGGTATCATCCGGGAGACAAGGAAGACGCGCACGGGGTCGGAGAACTCGAGGAGCAAAGATGATGTTGAAATCCTGTGAGGTGTCGGTTCAGTTTAGTATTGTACAGTAAGTGTGGCCGAAAGCAAATCGATGTCGGGCCTTTGATCCGTGTCTGCGAAGTGATCGCCGCTCGGCCGTCAGCGCGCGTTCAGAACAACTTGAAGACATCCGACTGCGACGAGTTTCCTTACCATTCAAATCCTGGACGACAGCATTTCAAACCAATTGGCCTCGCCCCGCTATCTCAAGAACAGCCATTGAACAGCCAGGCCTTTGTAGCCAACTTGTAGCTAGCAAGGCTATTAGACAGGTTGCGCAGGAGCCACGGAGTTTGTCTCGCAAGCAGACTGTAGATACTTTTGTGAAGACAATCGTTCAAACGGAGCCACGGGGTGGCTCTCGGACCGTGCGCAAACTACTGCCAGTGGCTCCACTGCCAAATTATGACGTCAATGGCTCGTCTCTTTAGCCACTCGCCTGCTATTTTTGCGCACGGTCCGAGAGCCACCCCGTGGCTCCGTGGCTCCTGCGCAATCCGTCTATTACAGCGCTCAACCTCACCTGGAGTGGCCGCGCACCATCTCCGCCGTCGCTTAAAACTCTTCTTTCTAAGTTCTCCGCAGTGCCCGGGTCTACGCCGTTTCTGACGGCCGGCGCCGACAGCCAGAGATGCCAGATGGTACCAATTGCAATTTTGTTGCGATCAACGAGGCGTACCACCCGCTGCGGAATGCCAGGGCCCAGAAATCATAATCCTGCCGGAGATTTTAAAGTCGGTTTTCGGTATCGAGAGAGAGCGTGCTGCTGCCGCATTTCTAGAGCTCTGGAATCTCTCTTCACAGCCGGCAATGACTCGGAGCTCCCCGATACGTCCGCAGCCTCTGCACATTGGGCCCTGAAGACCTGCAACGACGCATATGTGGGTTGGCTTCATTCGCGACTGCACTTGTTTTGGATATTCGCACTACACCTAGTCTCTCGTAGACAGACGCTACAACAATATTAGTGCTCGTGCCTCGCATGTTGTAGTCTGTTGATAAGGTCGATCGAATGATCGCTGGCCTGCTTATTACAAATCACAAATATAAGTTGGATCCTAGTATGCATTCCAGAACGTGTTTTTCACAAATGTGATGTCCTATTAGTATTTGCTAGCATAAAACAAATAAGATCTCCCCCCAACTCGTGGCGGCAGAGTTAAAGAACTACGGATTCGAACTTTGATGGCTCAAGGGATGACAAATCCTGACATAATCTGCTTTTTTATTCCGCGAGCATGGAAGTGGAAGGATAAAATTTGAGGTCATATTTTGGGGTCAGACATGCATTTAAATACCATTTCTCTCTGGAAGTTTGAAAGTGGGGGCCCTGGAAGTGCTAAATAGGCATGGCAAAATTACAAACTCCGATGATTTGTAATAAGCAGGCCACCGATACACGTGGCGCGGTTAACTACAGACTACACTACACCCTATCCGCGTTGCCCGAGATAACGTCTGGACAGCCGTTGGACATGCAATGGGAGGCGCGATGGCCGGAACGTAACTCTACGGCAGGCCCTTGTTAACCCTCACCAAGGACTTGCCAAGGACTGTACCATGACAGCTGGAGGGACACACGCCTGCTTTATATGTCACGTCAGTCAGTCGCTGTTGGTTTGGACTTCCAGCGGTGAAATTTCCGTGCTGAATGGAAAAATGGCTCCGGTTCCGGTCGCTCTAGGATGACTCGGACGTAGGGTCTAGGAGGATAAAAGCGAGACACCCACTCTTTGAAACATCGGCATCCAATCTGAAATCCCAGCCTGTATTCACCCTCTGCCAACCTCTTCAACATGCAGTTCAAATTTGTTTGGTTGCCTCTCGTGATTCTGGCAGGCGTCTCCAGCGTCTACGGCTCAGCCCTCGACATAGTCCAGGCTCGTGATCTTGCCATCGCTAGCGATTTGACGATCCGCGACGATGTTCAGTGCAACTGGTGTGGTTTGTGCTCATACACTTCGCCGATGGGTCCCGGTCTCATTCAATTCATCCTTTAATCAGAATGCTTCACGGCATTGGCGGCCGAAGGCGTTGCATGCGCCGCTGCGATCCTCGAAGGTGGATGCAGTGAGTCCCCGCTCCTCATGACTACGTTATGTTCAATGAAGATGGCCACCAGATATCCTGGCAGACATTTCCTGCGCCGCTGATGCCTTCGCTTTCGCGCAAAAAGTCGTAAGTCTCGATATCTTGTCTCACCGACGCGGATTAACTTGATCAATACTAACAGCCGGTTTGCCTCGCTTGCCTTGGGTATAATATATTGCTGGAAATCATGCTGTCAAGACTGACTATTTTCTTTAGTTTCCACATCAAAACCCCGCCGCCGGTGACGCCCCCGACGTCGCCTCAGTGCTGCAGCAGTGTCGTCTCGTCGTCCAGCTCCGCCGCCTCCTCCGTCGCCTTTATCTTGGGTCTCGACCTCACCAAGATCGATGTCCCTGTCGGGCTAAGCTGCTCGCCCATCACCGTTATCGGCAATAACTGGTAGGCGATCCCAAGCTTCATCAAAAATTGAACAGAAACTCAGATCATTTTCAGCGGCAGCACCACCGTCACCTGCGATGCGCCCGAAGCGGAGTGGGGTGCGTAGATCATTGGATATACTCTTCATTGTATGCTAATTGATATGCGGTCCTTTCCTAGGTGGTCTCCTCGCCATCAACTGCATCCCCATTACCGTCTGAACGCGAGGGAGCGGAAGATAATATGGTCCAGAAATTCTGTGTTGATGTGTCCGAGTCGTTGCTTTCGTTCTTTCTTACTTAGGGCTCTCTCTGAAAGGATCCAATTGTGTTCTCCCGTTTATCATACGCACGACTTCGGCTCAATCCGCACGCAAATAACGGCGCCCAACATAATTTAAGAGCACTTTGTGATGTTGAACATCACGTTAGTCACGTCGGGTCGAGTCGAAAGGATTTTATGACCCCTATGTTAGTCTAGAACCCTCCTGCGGGCATGCATCGTCAATACCTCTTTTTTTTCCCTTTCGTTTCTTCTTCTAGGTTTTTATCATCCGAATGAACTTTTACGCGCTGCAGAGTCCTTGAAGTACTTTTGCGCGCAGAGTCCTTCAAATAATCTACAGGCTTATTATAATGGGTGTGTTGTTCACCCAGTGTTAATTTTATTTCTGATCAGTTCAGACTTCACGGGCACCGTTTTTGGGAGTCTGTCATGCCCGCATGGATCAGTCGGGAGATCGTCTTCTCAATATGTATACAAGCGTATCGGTTGAATTTGTGCTGTGTCTAGTTGACGGCAGTTAAGTATCGCCGTTTTTAAGACGGCCCATGACCCGAGCATATTTGAACGGAAGCCGATGTTGGCCCGTTGGGCCGGCAGTCAGAAAGTACGCCATCGTCTTGATTTGGATCCTGGAATTTTATAGAGACGGAAAGGATTCATCAACAGTTACGAGATGTTGCCCACTGGTTGAGATCTAGCATCTGACTAAATAAACCGACTCGGCAATTGGCGCCAGCGCCGAGTTGGCGTAGTTCAAAGGCTTCGGACAGACACCTAATTTCATAAAGAGACAGACGTACATACAACCCGTAATATGAAGGAGATGGAGCACGGATTGCCTCATTCTCATTTTTATTCTGCCTCTAGGGCTTAGTTTCCCTTGGTCACCCGAGTAAACTATTAGCTACCTGGGTCACACGGTGAATTCATGGCCATTCGTAGATTGTCTTCGACAGTCCCATCTTCCATCTTTCTCCTCAAAATTCGTTCAACCATTCTCTGAGTCTCTCTGATCTTTGAGTTTTGGCGGCCGATTTTACCAAGCATTGCACCCCTACCAAGTATTCTCGAGCGCTTCTACACCATTTGCGTCGATTTTGGGGTGGTCCTCGAGTGGAGTCCCACTCTAGATACGGCGGACAAAATGGACTCCTGATGCCGAACTGATGTGAGATCACTCCGTGATCGGCTGAGCCTCCGCCGCATTGCCGAATTAATGCCGGTATTTGGCAAAGTAATTGTAGAATTGTTTCTGCTTCCACATAACTCCTGCCAAGACCTTCCACGCGATACCATGTTGATAAATTATAATGGCGGCACAATGTTTCGACTTCCGGCAGAGATCGATCCCCGACATGCACAGCCTCATCCCGTTCGTGTTGATTCTTCAAATGCAACTTCAATCCAACTCGTGAAACGCCTCAAAACCTTCGGCTTCGTGAAGAAATATTCAGAGATCTCGGAAGTTGCGCTAGCTCTTAGTTACCCACCAGAAAGTTCAACGTTCAAATGTGCCAAGTACTACGAGATCAATATGTACGCATGCGCATCAAAACACATCTGCACTGCCCGACTCCGTGAATGTTTCCGAAACGCCCGATAGTACAAGACCGAATGGACTTTTCACGATATAAATACCGCGTCAGATGGACCAGGATGAACAAAATCTTACCTACATATCCACACACTCAAATGTCGAAAGCTTATCAGCCTCTACCCACGCCGCCCATGGGCAAGCGTTTCTTTTCTTCTCATTCTGACCTTGTCCTAACCGTTCTTTTTTACTAGGCGCCCATGACACCGCCGAGCTCAAGCCATTGACATTATCTAGCGGTTTCTACCCGGAGGACGAAGCCGCCGAAGCCGCCGAGGCGGCGAAAGCGTTGAAGAAGGCCAAGAAAAACGTCAGTTCTGGTTTTGAACCCCTATCTCTAGGAGCGGCTCGTACTCACCGGCATTATTCGTCCTTTTCAGACCTTCTGGCTCTCGATAGCCGCGTGTTTCGAGTGCATGTCAGCTTGTGTTCAAATCGTGGGGGCATGTGCCAAATAAGCGCGGGCGCCAAATGCTAAGCAGTCTCAACATAAGCCGTTTTGAGCGAAGACCAGTCCACTGGAGCTCTTCGCAGATTCCTGGAGAATCCGGAAACTCTGCAGATATTACGGCACCCCGCGGGAGGGCAAACCAGATAGGACGTACTGTGGTATCGGGGCTGGTTCCAGCAGGAGGGAAGCAGTGGATGGGTGGAGGAGTATGTCAGTGAGAGACGATTGCTCATTTTCTCGCCAACATTAATGTTATGAAATTAAATTTGTGTTCCGAGATATTTTTGTCAAAACAAGAACCTCTCCACTCTCACCGTGCACTCTACTGTGCTATTTCGATCAAGTGGCCTTCTCCAGTCGTACTCCGTGCAAGTTCGCCATCCAATCTTTCCTCAATTCATCCGCTTCCCTCTTTGATCCGCTGTTTAACTCGTTGTCGATTTCAATTCTCCCCACCCAACCTTTCTTCCAATTTACAAAATATCGGCGCTCTTCTAAGCCTCGTCATCTGGACTCACTCAGATCTTCTTGCGAATTAACAAACCAGAAACCCAGTGAACAATCCTCGCTTTCATTAATTACTGCCTTTACTTCTGACCACCGTTCGGTGCGGCATGCCATTATTAAAATTAAAAATTCCAAACAGACTCCGAATCTCTCACGACTGGGAGCATTTGTAGCCGATCACAAAGTACGAACAGAGGAGGTAAAAGTTCGGGGAAACGCTCACTGGTTATTGAACGGCAGCCTGAGAGACAATTCGTCAATGACGCCCATCGTGGTTTGGAAAACACGCACCACTCTTGGCGCCATCACTGCCGCCATCAATGTTCTGGTGCTGGCGTTCACGTTCCCAAAAAGGCGATTGATGAAGTCGCGTGATCGGTCTTATCGCACTTAGTCCTGGGAGCTCGCACATGCACCTGACGCTCACATAACGTCGTGAACCATCCATTTGGTTTTTCCCACATGCCATACCTCTTCCAAGACGTTTCCCCCGTATTTTTAGCCCTCGCTGGAGGAATATCTGTGCCTGTGCGCTGTTTTCCGGGGATTGACCGACGACAACTTGCCCATTTAGGCGAATGGACAACAGAGTGGGAAACTACGAAACCTGTTTGGGTCCTGGGTTGGATCCGGGGTGTTCCACTGTTCTCGTGGTTCCGCCGAGGAAAGCGCGCCCGGGCCGCGAGGGAAACATAGTCCACTCTAGGCATTCACAAAGTCATTAACTTAATTTCTTTTCTCGTTGTTCAGCGTTGGTCACCGATATGGCTGTCTCAGGATACAATCCAACGGTATAAAACCGGCCAACACATCGCGGTTTCAAGCAGTCCTCATCCGTCTCTTCCTCCCCTCCTCTCAGACTTGGTATGCGCTCACTTTTTTAACCCCGATGAACGCTCACCCTAATTATTCTTATGGTCTAAAAGCGTCCGCTTGAATTTCTTGGCCGTCACCAGTATGTTTCCAAATTAAATGGCGGGTCCCTCCACTCACTCGGGCAATATAGCTCGGAAAATCGAAATGTTTCCGACTACTGCCCTCGTCTCTCTGTGTTTGCTTGCCGTTGCTTATGGCCAGCAAATCGGAACACAAATGGCTGAGAACCACCCGGCCATGACGTCGTTGAAATGTACCGCACCGGGTGTTTGCACTACTCAGAATACGGTAAGCTTTAAGCTCAGCTCATCACTGGACCCCTCCTTAGTTCATTAATCAGGCCGTCGTGCTTGACAGCAACTGGCGCTGGACTCACCAAACGACGAGCACCACCAACTGCTACACTGGTAACACCTGGAACACTGCTCTCTGTCCCGACCCAGTTACCTGCGCGGCCAATTGCGCTGTCGATGGCGCTGACTATGCTGGCACCTACGGAGTACGTGTTCACGGAATGTTTTATGCTTTTGAAAAGGTATGCTGACTGGTTGGATTAGATCACAACGAGTGGCAGGTGAGCTTTCAGTTAAAAAAATTGCGAGGAATGTTTGTTTCTTAACTAAAATTAGCGCCCTAACCCTTAAGTTTGTCACTGGCGCTAACATTGTGCGATCTTTTCGCTGATTTTCTACCTTTTCATGGTGAATTTATCTTGTATACAGGGCTCTCGTGTGTACCTCATGGCCGACGCAAACAACTACGAGATGTTCCAGCTCCTCAACCAGGAGTTTACTTTCACCGTCGACATGTCGAACTTGGGCTGTGGTCTCAACGGCGCTCTGTACCTGACGGAGATGGACCAGGATGGTGGAATGGCCCGCTTCCCCACCAACAAGGCTGGAGCGAAATACGGAACTGGTTACTGCGATTCTCAGTGCCCTCACGACCTCAAGTTCATCAACGGCCAGGTAAGAATCATTTCTTCTTCAAGTTCAATTAATTTCTATAGCTCAAATAAACGCCAGGCCAACGTTGTCAACTGGACACCGAGCGCAACGGATATCAACTCCGGTGCTGGTATGTTTGGCACTTGCTGCAATGAAATGGACATCTGGGAGGGTTAGTTCTTGACATCTCGCTGGGTTCAATTTACTAAATTTGCGATAGCTAACAAGAACGCCGCCGCCTTCACCCCCCACGTCTGCTCGGTGGCCGGCCAGGTACAATGCAGTGGTATCGACTGTGGTGACGGTGCCCAGCGCGCCCAGGGCTTGTGCGACAAGGATGGATGCGATTTCAACTCTTTCCGCATGGGTGTCAAGAACTTCCTCGGCCCTGGTTTGACCGTCGACACCAACAAGCCCGTCACTGTTGTCACCCAGTTCATTACTAACGACAACACGACCACTGGAACGCTCACTGAAATCCGCCGCCTCTACGTCCAGGGCGGGCAGGTCATCCAGAACTCGTTCACCGCCGTCCCCGGCATCACCCCGGCCAAGAACTCTGTCAGTGATGCCTTTTGCACACAGGTCCGTCACACGTCTTTGTGGAAAGCGCTTTCTAATTTGTCCTTCTCTCGCCCAAATCTTATACTTTGCACACAGGCTAAGGGACGCATTTTGAAAACTGATATTCTTTTGACGATGAGGCTGACCCTGTTTTTTTAGACGGCCACCGGCGACGTTAACAGCTTCGCGGCCCGCGGCGGGCTTGCGACCATGGGTGCTTCCCTCAAGAAAGGAATGGTCTTGGCTCTCAGTCTTTGGGACGATCACGAGGCGGGCATGCTCTGGCTCGATAGCAACTTCCCCCTCAATGCCTCGGTCACTGCGCCCGGTGTCGCTCGTGGCCCCTGCTCCGCGACTTCCGGAGACCCCAAGGTTCGTCCCGGCCTCAAATTCTTCGCAATACTAATTCCTCTATTCAGACCGTCGAGGCCACCGAAGCCAGCAACTCCGTCACCTTCTCGGACATCAGGACTGGCCCCATCGGGTCGACATTCTCCGCTTCCGGTTCTACCACCACCACTGTGACCGGTACCGCCACCAGCAGCAGCGAATCGTCCACTGCAAGCGGCACGACATTCGCGCACTTCGCCCAATGTGGTGGGCAGGGGTTCACGACCGTTGGAACATGTGTTGCTGGCACAACTTGCCAGGTGCTCAACCCCTTCTTCTTCCAATGCCTTTAAACGAGATTAGAAGGTAGATAGCACAGCATTGTACTATAAAACGCAGAGCTTTCTCATATTTTCCCATACAAATATACGATCTCTTCATTCTGTACGTTCCGTCACTAGTATCCACAGCATGAGAAACAAAATCAAGTACGGGAATTGTCCTCAAAGCTTTCCGTGTCTAAAAATGAAACTGCCGATCAACCGCGCGATGGGGAAATACGGCGACCTTACTTCGAACTCCGTGCCGTGTAATTCTACCTATCTACCTGCCTACCTACCGAAGCAGGAGCGTGCGTGGGCTGACAGTGTATTGACAACCATCCCTGTCAACACGACGGCAGCAAGACCCATTCACGGTGGATTTTGCAACGCAAATTCCAATGTCGCAATCTAAAAAACATTAACAAGAAATATCGAGCGACACGTTCATGTGCTTACTTGGGCCACTTGATACTTCGCGATGATCACTATAGTCAGGTCAACCGCAAACACCGCGGTGTTCACAAGGGCAGGGACGATGGAAAGCACCAAGGCGAGGATGCAGTCTGAATTTAAACTTTGTGTGATGCCAGGAAAAGAGATGATTTCAATTTGTGTAGTTCTATTTTGGAATAACCGCTGTCATCTGCACAAGTTTCTGGGCCGACGAATACGGGCAGCTGAGAGATCATTCCATTTTCCTCGGAGGAGTGGAAGCGCTCTTACACTGAGTCCGAAAAAGTATTGGATCACCTCCTTCATATTTTTGGGGGCTCTCCTATACCACAAAGACACAGGTATTGAGCAAAATTTATACTGCATTAGGGACATCGTAAAGCATCCTATTTACCAGTAAAAAGTTGAGATCAAACGCGCCACCATTGGAGAGAAATAACCATAAATATGATTGTCCCCCAAAAGAACCACTGACCGAGCCGGCATCAAAACCACTGACCGAGCCCGCCACCAAAACCACTGACCGAGCCCAGGTTTCAACTGCTGACCGAGCCCAAACCCAACCACTGACCGAGCCCAATTTAACCACTGACCGAGCCCGGCTTTTGAATCACTGACGGAGCCCAACTTCTGACTGCTCCAACCACTGACCGAGCCCAACTTTTAGCTGGTCCGACTACTGACGGAGCCCAACTTTTAGCTGGTCCAACCACTGACGGAGCCCAACTTTTAGCAGGTTCAACTACTGACCGAGCCCAACTTTTAGCTGGTTCAACTACTGACCGAGCCCGACTTTTAGCTGGTCCAACTACTGACCGAGCCCGACTTTTAGCTGGTCCAACTACTGACTGAGCCCAACTTTTGAGTTGTCATATAACTTATATTCCAATCTTTGCCATTCCTTCGCAATATATCTGAGCCATGTTAGTGACCATTTATGTGACCATCTACACATCCACTCTCGACCTGCATCATTTCCGAGCCTGGTCTGCAATGCATGTGTTTTCCATATCGGTAATTGATCTCACCGGCAGCATCTTTTCCATACAACGTCGTTGCTGTGGGCCACTCACTAGTCATGGATAGCGAAGTCCTTGTTGCGGACGACCGTCCGCGGAATAAACAGCTTCCAAGTATGCTCTTATTCTTCTTGTGGGTTGCTGGGCTGAACCAAGGTTTCGTGTAGGTCGTGGTACTCTTTTTGAATCACGCCCGGATGCCATAAATTTTTATTCAACACGTTGGATTTTGGCAAACTTTACACTATTTTTTCTTCCATTGATAACCTACCTCGGCACTCTGGTCCTCCTTTGCTCGGTGCCAGCTCGTCTCGACATTTTTGGTCATCAATCCCCGCTTGAGCTCGTCTATGTCCTGGCCTATTTTTCCGCATGTACTGGATCGTACAATATGCTCATAGGTAAGTAATATTAATCAAACTCCTCTCTGACGTTGGGTTTATTTTTTCGAATCTTAGCTGGCATTTTATTCCCGCGATTCTTTCATCACCACTGTCTCGTGCAGCTAATTCTGGGGAAACGCCGCCACAGATCTCATTTTTCTTTCATGTCGCAACGCAGGAAGGCTAAAGTCTGTGGCAAACAATCCTTCACAGTTTTTATTATGGGCCTATTATCTTGCTCTCTCCCAACCAGTAAGACGAAATGAGCTATTTCCATTTACATACTGATTTTCTCATGTTTTGAAGTCGTAACGCAAACCACAACGGTTAACGAAGTCTTCGGGGATCTGATATCCCGTGGTTTTGTTGAAGCGGATCAGCAAGACCAGTTCTATTTCACCCACAATGGACGGAAGATTTCTTGGGCAGATACCGTGGGTTCCTTTGGTGCGGGTCCGGGCTCTCACCTATTCCTGAAAGTGTGTGTCCCTGGCGGGAGCAAGCACTCACGTTCGTCATCACTGACCCCGCATCCCATTAAGAGAAGAAAGGTAACGTCGCTGGTTTTCAGACGTTATTCCCATCTTACCCTTTGTTATCAGGTACCCCAAGTCATCGTGTCTTCTGATGATGAGGAAGGGACCAAACCACCAAAATTGAAGATGAAACCCAAGCCAGTGAGTGGCTTTCGCCAGCAGAGGATGTTATTCTCTAATCTGTAATCAGCCGGTTAAATCCAGGGGCGGGCGGATTTCTCATTCCCATCGCAAGCAACGCCACGATGATGAACTTCCTCTTGATCTGGCACAAGCCTCCAGCCCTCCATCTACGCTTCATCCAATGCCGGAGACACCTGTCAAGAAAACAAAGGACCGCAAAACCGCCAAGTCTTCCGTTGCCAAATTCACGCCAAAGACGGCGCGCAGTGTGGCTTTTGCGCTGAGCGGTTATGAGCTTCCGTCATCCGATGACTGGGACAGCGGCAGTGAAACCGATGACTGGGACAACAAATCTAAAAACCGAAAGCCAAAGCGCAAGGCGAGGCCTCTAAATAGAGTTGACCACAAAACAAAGGGCTGGCAACGTCTGGGTTCCAGCCATACGACGGAAGTTTACAAGACCTTTGAGCAATGGGTGCGTTGTCAAACTGAAGTGCTCAATGCTTTCCTCGTGCTGATTTTATCAATCCTTCAGTGTAACGACTACAACTCTCATGATTACGAAACTGCAGATGATCTTGTAGAGGTAAAACATCTTGGCCATCCCGTTGATCGACCGAAGGATATCAGAGCTCGTCCATTCATCCTCCAGTGGATAACTCCAGACCGTGATGTCCCTAAAGCACTATCT
>JARJLF010000368.1:0-217142 GCA_029378395.1 Mycena leptocephala | reverse complement strand
ATGCTCCAATGTAACATGAATTAAATTGAGAAAAAAAATGTGGGTCCCAGAACTTTTTTCCCCAAAATCTCAGAATACTTTCATATCACATCCACACATGCTATGCAGGTGGATCAAACAACTGCGGACAAAATTTGAGCAGAACCTGTGCAAAACGAGTCCGCGGGCCGTGTCGGCTTGAATTGATCGCATCAATATGATCATCAATCACCGTTGCAGACATATTCTGGGCAGATTTAGCCCAAGTCCTTTGGGAAGGTGCATACTACATGCACATAGTATGCATGAACCTAATATCAAAGGATTCTGAGACTTGAAGAAAATAAGTTTTGGAAACCCCCAAAAAAATTCGTAAATCAATTATGCAACGTTTGGAACGTCCCAATTCTGCGCCGATTTTGTGACTTTTTTTAGGAAATTCGGAAATCCCCTCGGTGACCCGTGACAGGTTCGAAAAATTTCTGAAATTTTGGCCCCTGTGACGCCTGACATCCGAATTGAATAAAGCTTAGTAGCAGTTTTCCAGATGGGGAGACCATCATCGCATCAGTGGCGGTGTTGCGCCATCAGAGTTGACTCTTCACCAAAAACGATTCTTTCAAGCTGGCTTTGTTCGATGTTGAGATGCGATTTCCGAGTCAAGTCTACATCTTCAAGACCGCGGGCTTTTACCGCTCACGACGAACGAACGAAGTTCCGCGCGTGCTTTGCCACGGAATATAGTCCTGTCTCGATCCCTCGAGTCGTCCTCACTCTGAAGAATTTGATCAGATTTCCTCGCGCGTTCGTTGAGCATGCCATTTCCATCCGCATCCGCACCGGACAGATCGTTTCTTTGGATGCTGGTGTGTCATTTTTCCTTCTCATGATTAATGAGTTCTTGGAAGGCCTGGCAGAATGCCGCATTGAGGACTGCCCGCTCCTTCTCCCCGCTATCCTCGCACTCTCTGGCTTTGTCTCGTTGCTCGCCTTCGCGTCGGGTTCGGAGGGAGGTGTGACGGAAAGGCCCGATCCCGAGGAGGCAAAGTCGCTTGTGCCGGGCTGTCGAAAGGCTTCGATATCATTGGGAGATCCTGTGCGACTGTGGTGAGCATCAATATTCTTGATAATTTCCGCACTATTCGCTCGCCGTATCGATATCCGCCATTCACCTCACTTCATGCCACCTGCACGACCTACTCCGGGTGTTCCCCTCCTACTTCCAATCCCATGCCCTGTGCAATTTCCAAGCATCCATACCTAATCCCCGCTCCTTCCCGTCATCCACAGTCTATATGACTCGCGCGCAGATGGCTAATTCATTTTTCCCCAGGCCAAATCGTGCCGCACGATCTACGCGTCACGGTATGCGCGGAAGGGAGAGCTACAGGATATGTACTGCTGGTGGTGTGTATCTATTTCTCCTCAGTCGTGCCCCTCCGCTCCACCCCATCCCTCATTCTCGTCCGTCCTTCCGCCTGTGCGTGTTCTCGTTTGACTCGAGCATCCATGCTATACCTTCGTACCTTGACCTTGCGCATCTTCTGCTCTTGCTTCGCATCGCCCCCGCTCTTGCATCCTCCCTCCTTCTCTTCTCCGTGCACTCTGTCATCCATGCCCACCCCCTTCCGTTCTCCTGCATAGGATGAAACATGCACGACAATGATCGCTGACCTACTACTTCTTCAGTGATGTACGCCGCCCCTTTCTCGAGCTTGGGACTGCACCCCCGCTTGAATCCCTACCATGACGCGCTCTCTGGGCCGCGGCAGGTACCATGCATGCGCGGGGCTCCCCGTTCGCAGATGGATAAGTTTGCGCTGCGTCTGCTCCGTCGAGCCCGAAGCACCGACTCCCCGACTCCCGTGCCACCCCCCATGTCCTCGCTACTGCCATCCGCAATGCGTCAGGGGAAACCGAAGATGGCGCCATGCGGGAGTGGGATCCCATGGTCTTTTGTGTGCAGATGAGCGTCGCAGAGTGAAGGTGGGGAGGACGTGGAGGAGCGGGGCTCCGTACACCCACCTCATCCCTTGCTGTCCAAGCTGTCAGGTGGCACCTGCGGGTGCGGGTCGTCGTTGGCTGCAGCTGAGCGTCGCGTCAGCGGAATGAGGAAGGAAGGTTGGGAGGACGGGGCGTGAGGCCGGGGTGGATGGTTAGGGACCACAGGTGTCGGCGCGCACACGTCCCGTGGAGTTTCGCATTTTCCACGCTCCGTCCCTCCTCGCTTATCTTCCATCCTCGACGCATCGTCGTCCATGCTACCAAAGACGGCACATGCGGGTACGGGAATTCCCGCACCGCTGGGTGTGGTCTTTGGGATGCAGACGACCGCGACCATCAGGCGTTCGGACGGGGAGTGCGGGGTTCGAGACTACCCGATTCGGCGCGTTCTTTTGGCGCTGCGGCGCGCGAGGTGATCGAGAGGCAACGAGAGGTAGGTTAACGAGGTGTCACGACTAGGAGCTCCCGGCGTTTCGGCAAGACATCAAGTGTACACCTTGGATGAGGTGTGTAATTTGGATGCAAGAGGCGTGTGTGTAGGGTCCCTCTATTCTTCTTGCTGCACCGCCTGACGCTCTTTCAGCGCGAGTTCCCAAAATGGAAAGCTTTGTTTGGTTCATCAAGCCTTCGCCTTTGGATCTAAATAGCGAGTCTTAGTTCCGGCCATGAGTCAAATTCCTGGGGAGTTTGTTAGTCCGATGGAATTCATTTTACACCGCCATCCACCGAACCACTTATTGAACAGATTTACAGCTTTTTTCAAAACAATAGGCGGTTTCTATTTTTTGAGGATCACCGTTGCGATGCCCACAAAGCCTCCACAAAACTATGGTGAACGGTTTGTGAAACGCTGTATAAAACGAATGCCCTCCAGTGCGCCCACTCTGAATCTTTTTTTAGGTGAAGTGCGAGTGAAAGGCGCGTCTTTTTGCGTGCATCCGCGCTTAAAAACAACTCGCTGCTGTCTGCTTGCCCGAGCTCGAAAATCCACAATGCCTATAACAGCTATAAATTTCTTCTCCTCCGAGTTCAATCATCCGGTTAATCTTCAGCGCGTCCGTGGTAGCCAACACCCCGTCCTTTCCTCCGCGTTACCAAGGACAGTGCCGCGCAAGGGCGAGCGTGCCACTGGATAGTCTCTTTGATCGTGGGACAATATCTCTGCTGTAGATTAACCGTTCTTTAAGCAAATGGCTCCTCGGCTGTGCCATTTCCCCGTGTGTCTTTACTCCTTTTCTCTTCCTTTGCGTATCTTCTCTGTTTAACTCCGTGTATCCCCGCTTTTGTTGCACTTTCTTCTCACTGCGGCCCGTCTCGTGGTCAACCACTGTCCCCGTTTGTACCAATGAGACATTGCTGCTCTATTTGTAAGTCTATTAAATTGGCCAACTCACACTACCTCAGTCCCTCAAAAACCAACCTGGACCGAAAGGCTAGTGGCTCAACATTCTTTCTGTCCGATTACAACTATAGAATCGTCCTGCTGACCTATCCGCAGGCGGACGCAGTAGGCTGCGCTGTCAGATTTTTGTCAAATTATCAAGTCTATGGCCACGCAAGCCCAAAGATTCGCCACATATAAAGGGGCCTGTTCCCCGTCTCTTCTGGTGACAATGCTTTGCCTCCGTTTCCGCAGTCTACGGAACCGCTTGGCCGCTTTTGAATTTCTATTGCTTGACTACTGTGATACCTGCTTCAATTTTTCGGGTCTATGCTGCCACTGTTGCCTCGTCTACCTGTCGCTAGCGCCGGAAACGAACCCTTGATTTCTGGATTATCCGAGTCCAATATTGATTAAATCTGTCTGCTTCAAGCTACCTCAACTATCAAGTTCCAGATCTCAAGGAATGTCCTCCGCTCATACAACATGAAGCTTCATCTACAGCAATTCCTGTTCAAAAGACGGATTTTTTTTGGCGCCCACACACTGCGCAAGCTTCGTACAGGACTGCTCAACGCAGGTGACAATCCTTTTCAGTCAATGGTTAATTCATTATTCATGTCCCCGTTTACAGCTAATGTCGGAACCGAAGGCGCGGTGAAAAATTTTCTGTTTTGGGACATTTCCGAAGAATTCCCCATAACTCGATGAGTTCTTAACGGATTGACATGAAACCTAGCTAGTTTTTCCAGGCTAATTCATTCGCAATTAGTGATGTAAAGGAAATTGCGAAAATGTATTTTATCTTTCCATTTGGCACCTGAGGCATTGTTTCTGTTGAACACCTCCTAGGAGGGTGGGCACTTGTTCAAACACACTGAATTTTTGGGATGGAATACTTACATGCATTATAAAGAGGGTGATATTGCCAGAATTATGATTCTCTTCTCACTATTGACTCTTTCGATCAAAAATTTCGAACTCAATCAATAGTGACTCAATGGAGAAGAAAATCATAATTCTGGAAAAATCACCCTCTTTATAATGCATGTGAGCCTTCCATCCCAAAAATTCAGTGTGTTTGAACCCTCCTAGGAGGTGTTCAACAGAAACAATGCCTCAGGTGCCAAATGGAAAGATAAAATACATTTTCGCAATTTCCTTTACATCACTAATTGCGGATGAATTAGCCTGGAAAAACTAGCTAGGTTTCGTGTCAATCCGTTAAGAACTCATCGAGTTATTGGGAATTCTTCGGAAATGTCCGAAAACAGAAAGTTTTTCACCGCGCCTTCGGTTCCGACATTAGCTGTAATAGTTGTTCTACAGTCCCCTACCCACCATTGCAATCCCGTGGTGCGTTTTTTCATGGTCACCTGTGATTTTGTGTTGCACTGGCATCTGCGGACCCCGTTTACATTACCTGAAGCATAAATTGGGAAATTTCTGTTTCCATTCTCTAGTTCAGACTGTCTCATGTAAATCCATTAAAATACCCAGATGTGACCATCTTATCACACCGACAACGGGTCCCGGAGCGAAGCGAGGGATCAACTTGTGATATTTACGTATACATGTGGCGGGTATCGACATGTGCAAGAAGGCGCGCGAGTTTGCCGTTTTCGAAACACCGCTCCGAAATTTTACGGAAATTCATTTATGCGGGGCAGGAGGACCTGAACGTATATACCCAAAGTACGGGCTCTCCCTGCATTCTTCTCGCTGACTGGCACTCCTTTAGCACACATCCCGAAGACCCCTTCCGTATGAATAGCTTTCTCATCAGCCGGGATCCGACGGGTAACAAACTCTGCTGGTAGGCTTCCTATTATAATTTCTAACCTATCTTTACTTTTGATTGTGTCTCGTTCAAAGCACTGTCTGTTTACACCCCAAAATGTGGTTCGTGCTTCCGAGCGCTCACTCCCTTACCCCTCCGACGCATCCAGGCGCCTTTCTATTCATGATTGGTGGCACGAGGCTGGGGTTTAGGTCGACGTATATATGTAACACAGCAACGTGCACAGCACACACGTTCTCCGCCGAAGACCGGGAACACGACCGCAGTAAATTGAGTATTAATCATGGTTCATCATTTTGATGGACTTCAAGAGAACATTTTAGCGCCTGAAGAAGCTCGGTCTCGGTACTTTCTCCCCCACTTTATAGGCGTCAGATTTAGCCCCAGCGTATCGCAAAAATTAACCGTTCTTTAACGATTACCTCAGTGATTCTTTGTATCTCTTTGTGTTCATCTCCATGCAGTGTTTCACCTTTCTTCTGGCTCTCTCGTCGTCCTCATTCCTCGACTTACAGTGACTTCTGCGCAGCTTGATTTCCCACCTCAACCCACCATGAGTCTGAACAGCTGACCAGCGCACAGTTTTTCCTGACAGGCTGTACTTGATCGCAGTTGCTGCCTACGGTACAGCCCAATTTGATATTTATCAGGTCGGGAGGACACGTAGGCCACGGAAGATCCTCGAGACATAAACGGCCCCATATCCACTCATTCGGACTGGGAAAGGTTTCCCATTTTTTTTCTTCTCGCACTCCAGAATTATGTAATTGCACCATTCTCCTGGGAATATTGTGTATCAACGCTTCTGTGTACCCTGGTTATTTTCGCTACAGTCGAAACTGTCTCGCTGGGCTATCAGATTTTCCACTGGTCCAAAAATTTTGAGCTCGTCGAACCTGCCTACGTTGATCATCAAAATGTTTCTGGCCGTTCCACTGCCCGTTCGAGCTCTCTGCAACTCACGGTCTGATACTTCAGCTAGCGTCCCCCAGCTTTAATTTCCGTCCTTCATTGCTCCGTTATCTATTCGGGTTTGCCCCAAACGAAATATTCCCTGGCCGCACCAGTGGTTATCAATCCCAATTTTGTTCTTCAATTCATGGGCCAGAAATGAGCAGGTTTATTCTCTCGCACGCTAGAGCAGCTAATTCAACCCAATTTCTTGCGTACAATCCTGCCTGCTTGAAATTTTGCAAGCATCTTAGTTCGGGATTTCAAGGCCCCACGGGAGTCTCACGATAAAGACAATGAGTGCTGCGTCAGACTTTTTTTCCTGCCTTCGTCCTTTGTCGTTACCTCGTTGTATCCTCGTAGCGTGTGGTCAAATTAACCTCTGATTTTCATCTTGCAATTGCCAGAGCGAAGCGGCGGCCTGTCTTGTAACAGAGAACCAGACCGCGTGCGCGGCAGCCGCGTACCACGTGTTTTCCCAGCGCTTCACAAGACGACAGATGATTCTGATGTAGCCCTGAAAATAGACTTTGGAGCGCCGTGAATGCGGTGCTGTGACACCTATATGTATACATAGCGCGATAGACATCCCAAGTGCACCTTGCATCTCGTGTCGCTCCAGCCATGTTCAGAATGTAGGTATTTTCATTCTTCCGCCGTCGATCTGCACATTGATTCGACCCTTTCAACTAGCGTCCATCTTCATAGTGGGTATACCGCTAGCACTGATATTCCGGCTTACGCTTGGCTTTATCTCCACAGGCATTCACGTTAAATCCTTGGTCAATCCCCATGTCGATATACCGCCTGAGATGCCCATGTTTTCTCAACTCATAATCGATGGCAATATTGTCAAGCAATCGGAGACAATGATGCCGGAGGTCTCGGGTAATTCTTGGAAATTGAAATTTGACTGCAAGATGTGAGCCTCTCGATTTTCCGCAACGTTCAATGAGTCTCACTTTTGATCGCAGCCCAGTGGGAACTACCATCTTCTCTCTGGCTGTCCTGCGCAGGGATCAGGGCATTCGACTACTTGGTCATGTCGAAATTGCGAGAGAAGCGGTTACATATGGCGAGCAGAAGAAACGTACGTGTCGAAATTCGGGCGCGACAAAGGCCTCTCACTGAAAATCACAATTTAGCTTTTACTCTACAAATCAACAACGTCAACACTGATGGGCCGTCGCTGGAGCTTCAGGCAGCTTTCTCAGTTTCCGAATCCTCGACCGCGGAGTCATCTGGGTTCAATCGGACTGAGACTCGGATTCAACGTAAACTGAGTATCCCGCTCGAGGGGCAGTGGGCCAAATACATGCCTGCCTACAGGTCAGCCCTCGAACTCCTACCTGAATTATCGTGGCTGGGATTATCTGTCCGTGATCGCCATCACCACCTCGTCACGGCGGGCCAAGTGGTCAGGGATGCTGTTGGGACAGCTATCAACGCTTGCGAGTATGGCACGGCGTTGGAATGGCTTGAACAGGGTCGTTCGGTCATTTGGGGTCAAATACTCGAACTTCGTACTCCGGTCGATGCTCTCAAGCACAGCCATCCTGATTTGGCCGAAAAGTTCCTTCTGCTGTCTAGGCAGCTTGAAGACGCCGGGACTCGGGATACTTCTCTACGGCCAGGATTGATGGACCGGCATTGGGAACCGCTTCACTCAGCCAGGCAACGATATCATGCAGCCGCAAATGCTCGGAATCTCCTCTTGAAAGAAATCCGTGCGTTGCACAACTTTGACAGGTTCTTGTTGCCAAAAACTATATCCGAGCTTTCCCGTGCGGCACAAAAGGGCCTTGTGGTCATTCTCAATGTCAACTCCTGGCAAATTTGTGATGCTCTGGTGCTCATGTCGGGGCTTAATCACGATGTTTTGCGTATCCCTCTGCCCGAGTTCTCTACGTCAATTGCCAAGGCTTTGGAAGAATCGCTCCGAAGTCTTTTACGGGAAAACGGGCGTGGAGAGGCATTGGATGGCAAGCGCGAGGGAAGGATGTCTCCGGAGGATGAATTTGCACACATCCTTTCCGAACTTTGGAACCGAGTTGCCAAGCCTATTCTCGAGGGAATCGGATACAAAGTAAAGTCAACTCGATGGATGACCACAAATACAGCTGACCAATGTTGCAGACTCCACCGAGAGACCCCCAACGTATCTGGTGGTGTCTGACCGGCCCTTTGACATTTCTGCCGATCCATGCTGCAGGTCTTTATGGCGAGGACGACGGTTTGGATCGAAGCTATCCGACTTTGTGATATCTTCCTACACGCCTTCGTTAACTGCCTTGATCGAGGCATTCCGACGAGGTCTCATTCGCAACCAATTCAATTGCTTGCCATTGCCCAACCATCGGCACCCGGACAATACTACATTCCTGGAACCCAAAAGGAGATCGACGATGTTCAACAATTGGCCCAAGCGACTAACCCACCAATTCCAGTTATTCAATTTAAAGGAAATGAGGCGACGACGCTTGACAATGTTCGGATAGGAATGATGGAGTCCCCCTGGGTGCACTTCGCCTGTCATGGCGCACAGGACGCCTCTGTTCCGATCGAGAGCGCCCTCCTGGTCGCTGGGAGCTCCCGGTTAACCCTTTCCGAGATTATAAAGATGAACCTCCCCCACGCTGAACTCGCATTCCTTTCCGCCTGCGAGACTGCCACCGGCGCGAAGGATCTGGAGGAAGAGTCGGTTCATCTCGCCGCTGGGATGTTAACAGCCGGATATCGGAGTGTCATTGCGACGATGTGGTCCATTGGGGACAATGATGCCCCTCAGGTTGCCGCAGATGTGTATGAGCATCTGTTCAAGACATCCCCACCCGATCCAACGCGAGCGGCCGAAGCTCTACATCTCGCTGTCCGGAAGCTCCAGAATGGTGCTGGGGGAGGAAGTCATTTTTCCACTGGGTACCATTCATACACGTAGGAGCTTAGGTTAATGCTGTGATCTCTGTAGCACGAGATCTAATTTGATGTGGTTGGTTTTCGCGTATCCACCGTGAACCTCACCGAGGAAGCCATTTTGAGCCAGTGGCAACAAAGAAAGGTCGGCTACCCAGTCATGCAGACTTAAAATTAATCCCGTCATAGAGGCCCAAAATTTGCGGGATTCTAAAATTCAACCTACCGCATGCCCTAAGCCTATCTGAAGGAGAAATGATAGAAGGCGATGGAAGATTGCGTGGGGCTGGCAAGTTGCGGCATGCCTTCCAATCAAACCGGAAGCTAAGGTATGCAGGGAGCCGGCCCTGCAGACTGGCGGCGGAGAGACAGACAGACAACGTAATTTTATAAAGAGGGAGACATACATGAGCCGGAGCGAAACGCCAGTATATCTTGTCTACCCTATCGATGTATATCCGAATTTCGAAAGTTGACACCCCTTGGAAAAACAGGATGAATAAGCATACCCAAGACATAAGGTCGAGGATATTGCGCAGTTGAGACGTTGTCATATAGATCCTTGGCGTATGGAAGAAATTGTGGATCTAATTCAATGCGTGTTATAATAGCAGATCAGGAGTGGAAGATTTAATAATTCTGAAGAACCTGGCGAGGTGGTTATTTCTGCATGCGAAACATCTGATTTTTCTGTTGCTCGTCCAAATCAGAGCGAACTTAGCGGCGGATCAGCGGCAGATGCACCGCACATCCTCCACTGATCATGCCACACAAAGACGAGGAAGCCAGTCAGCTTTCAGATGGTTGCCATGCATGGGGATGTATTGTATGTCTCTTGATCGCCCATTGCCCAGTCTTGCTCCCTTCCACCATGTCTCTGAAGCTGCCTACATGTAGTGCTTGGGACAAGCCCTGTTCCTGGGCTCTCTGCTGCATTCACATTGCTCAGATTCATCGTGTCTTCGGTTCAGACACTCCTGGCCAGCAGGAAACAACTCGAGGTGCTGGCCAAGGTGCTGGCCAGGTGTTAGCTACATTAAATTCGGAGTTCAAGGATCAAGGCTCATTGTCGCCAATTGCAAAGAGCAGCTTGCAGATTTGCAGATGTAGGAAGGTCTGTCACGAGTTTAGAGTTGACTGAGGTTTTACAATAGCCTATTGGAAGATATCCACCGATTTGTTCACAAGGAGCAAGCCAGGGGCTTTTTCAAATCGCTCCTTGAAGATGGATTCTCGATTGCCAGATAGAGTATTCTATCGGCGCATTGGAATCACAGTCAATGCCTTTCAGGTGTGCATCATTTCTGCCTTCTGTAGACATACTGGCCTCATTTTAACAGATATCAGGACTGCTAAGTATTCAAACTATGATGGGAAAAACGAGAAGGCACGAAATGAGGACCTAAAGGTCTTGAACACTAATTGAAAAGTCTTGGGCAGAGTCAGGTGCACTGCGGAAAACATTGGTCTGTGAGATCTGTTGTCCTTGTCAATTCAAATCGATTATCTCACCCTTCAGAGATCAACCAAGACAATATGATTGCCATGATGGCTTGTATTCAAAGGCGGCTGGATGGCGAGCACATCAATGATCCTGAACGGAAATTCTATTCACATACACTCCAATATTTGACGTCAATGAGCGGCCACCAAGTGAAGTTGGAGGACTGGATGATTGCCTCCTTTGAAGTTGATTTTGGTCCAGAAATTGGTGCTGGGGGATTGTGAGCTCTGATCACTTGAATATATCTCAACTGTTCCTACAATTTGGCAGTGGCACGGTGTATCAGGGAACCTGGAATCGAACAGATGTTGCCATTACAGCCGATGTCAGTACCGAGGGCGCGGATCGAAAATTTTCTGTTTGGGATGTTTCCAAAGAATTCCCTATATCTCTGTCAGTTCTTCACCGATTCACATAAAAACTAAATAGATCTACTCAGCTAATTTATACACAATTAGTGATAGAGAGGAATATGTGAAAATATTATGCATTAGGTAATTTCTGTTTTGGGGCTGTTTTTGCACTGAATACCGTCTAGTATGGCCAGAACATGTCCCAGTGACCTAGAATTTTGGGAGAGACAACATGCATACCTGACAAAACATGTGATAGAGCCAGAAGTGAGGATAATTTAGTTACAGTCCTTCTAGCTCCAGTGAAAACATTTGGCAGTTTTTGGCTTTCAGAGATATTACCAAGATCACATTCATCTGGAAATTTCATATGGTTCTGGCTCTATAACCTGTTTCATAACATATACACATTGTCCCTCCCAAAATTCTAGGTCACTGGGAAATATTCTCACCATGCTAGATGTTATTCGGTGCAAAAACAGCCCCAAAACAGAAATTACCTAATATGTAATATTTTCGCAAGTTCCTCTCTATCACTAATTGTGCATGAATTAGCTGAGTAGATCTATTTAGTTTTTATGTGAATCGGTGAAGAACTGACAGAGATATAGGGAATTCTTTGGAAACATCCCAAAACAGAAATTTTCGATCTGCGCCCTCGGTACTGACATCGGCTGTAAAGTGCTGCAGAACGTAGCAGGTGTTACCCCGAGTCTTATGGTAAGGATAGAAAAAGGAAGTTTTAGCATAGGTCTGACCAATTGACTGATGCGCAGCTATTGCGACAAGAAATTGATGTCTGTGCCATGTCTAAACTGTATAATCAGGTTGTGCTCACTTTATCTCACAGATCTGGCTCACTCTGCGCCACCCAAATGTTCTTCAGTTCCTGGGTGCCAATACTTTGGACAACACACCATTCCTCGTGATGCCATACATCCGGACTAATGCTAGACAATTTCTGCAGGAACGTCCAGCATATGATCCGGTGTATATTGTGAGTTTCATGGCTCAAAATTATGATCTTCTGACATGAGTAGCTTAGGGACATATCTCGAGGCATGCAATACCTGCATTCACGGAAGATTTGCCATGGGGACATAAAGGGGGTGAGTCAATAATGAGCATCCTTTGCAGGAGCCCTAAAATGTAGTGATTCAGATAAACATCCTTGTTGAGGATTCTGGCAGGTCACTTTTGTGCGATTTTGGTCTGTCTCGGGTCAAGGCCGATATCACTGGTCAAACAGCTCAAATAGGGAACAACATGGTAGGAAGCCGGAACTGGATGGCTCCTGAGCTCTTGGTTGGTGCCCTCCCTAAAATCCCATCGGATATCTATGCATTTGGCATGACACTATATGAGGTATTGTTTTTTTCTCTCTTGCCTCATATCTGTTGAAAATCAGCTGCCAGCTTTATACTGGTGACAATCCCCTGAGCGGAATTGCACACACAGATTTCATCGAGCTAGTATTCCGGCTGGGGGTCAGGCCAGAGCGCCCGGACAACGATGACATCCCCAAACTGAGTGATATTCTCTGGACCTTGGCAGAACAATGTTGGGTTCAGGACCCGAAGACACGGCCATCGGCAGGGCAAATCCACGATCTGATTGTAGATGCAATATCACAACTGGAAGAGAGCCAACCTGTTGTAAAGGATGATGAACCCGAACAAGATCCTCAGTTGCTCTCAGAGTTGAACCTCAGTTTGCTGGAGAACAGACTGATCTTGGTGGATGACCATCCAAAGAGCCTCAGGATCATGGCTGAGCTGTTCCGCACTTACACTCAATGCAGGCAATTTAAGCGGGCAGAAGAGCTTGGGGAGGTAGTGGTGAAGAAGCAAAAGGAAGTCTTAGGAGAAGATCACCCTCTCACCCTGTGGACCATGAGCCAATTGGTCATCACTTACATCCACTTGAAGAAGTTCAAGGAGGCAGAAGAAGTTGGGGTCGATGCAATGAACAAACAGAAGCTTGTCTTGGGAGAAGATCACTCTAACACACTTGTAACCATGGGGAACTTAGCTATGACATACCACAGCTTGAGACAGTTCAAGGAGGCAGAGGAGCTTGGGTTGGTGGTTGTGGAAAAGCGGAAAACAGTATTGGGAGAAGACCATTCTCAAACTCTGCGGGCTATGAGCAATCTGGCCCAGACTTACAATAAGTTAGGGAAATTGACTAAAGCAGAAGAACTTGGTACTGTGGTGATGAAAAAATGCACAAAAGTCTTGGGAGACAACCACCCCCACACACTTATGGCCATAACCATGTTGGGCAATACCTACAACCAATTGGGGAAATTGAAACAAGCAGAAAAGCTTGGAGTGCTGGCCATGAAGAAACAAACACAAGTCTTGGGGAATGATCATCCTATGACGCTGACAACCATCTCTGACTTGGTCAATACTTACAACCGGTTGGGGAGATTGAAAAAGGCAGAAGACCTCGCAGTTTTTGTCATAAAGAAACAGAAGCAAATTCTGCACAAAGAGTCCTGAAACCATGGCCATCATGACTGAATTGGTCTCCATCTACCAGAAGTTGGGCAGAGCGACTGAGGCGCAGTTGTTGTCGAAACATATTGACCAAATCCTGCATAATGTTTGATATGTCACCTGTGTTATCAATGTGGAGGAGAATCATGGTGCGATGAGAAATTCATGTAAACACATTTTTGTATCTAGATTAAGTTACTTGTGTCTCAAGCAGATGCCCTGATTTCAATTGTACATGTTTGTGTCCTCCCTGATTGTCATTTTCCCCCATCCTAGCCTCAAAACTGCGGTCTTGGTTGCCTCAAGGCTTTACTTCCCACATTTAATAAGGTCATTCACAGTAGACTTTTCCTGCCCTTTTTCTCCCCCTTGAATCAGACAAGCATGTCAGGAAATGTGCAGTGGAAAGCATGAATCAGCTATGTGTGCCCTTGAATCGGTTTTGTGCATTGTTTGTGCATTGGAAGATAGGAAAACTTGAAACAGCAAAGTTTGTGTGGTATATGTGGGTTGGACAGAGCACGTTAGCATGTATTGACCCATTGTCTGGTCATATGTGTTAGTTGCGCTTGTTGGCTTGTTGTTTTGCTTGTAAGTTGAGTCTCCATCCTATGCCATTCCCGCTTGGCATGTGCTGTTCCAGAGCGATCACAAAGTGATGGCTCACAACAGGAGAGATTGACAAGGTTGAGATTTACATGGACAGTGGTTTATTGACGATGAAGAAAACCACGAAAACCCAAAGTTATACACCATACGGCCCACTGTGAGGCTGGTGCTTGTGCTATGCCCTGCACACCGCCTCACGGCCCCTTCAACCGAGCCCTGGACGAGAACGTACGAGGTGCCCGTTCACCCAAATCGGGAATCGAAGTTACCAAATCCGGATTCTCATCAAACGCACACAGCCTACGGTCCCATCCAACCTCCCACATTGTTCGCACCACCCGCCCGACTAGTCACGACACTTGATGGACGCTCCCATTACCCGAACTCTGCCTTTGCACGACTCGCACCTCACATACGAGCACGGCACCACGCGCTACGGCCCATGAGAATGGTACGGACCAACCAATAGCGGGCATCCTGGGCTTCGTATCCTCTTCCCACACCCGAGAAGTCACCAACACTTGAATGCAAGCCTCGTCCGATCCAGTTTCCATCCTTCCAAACCACTTGAAACCTACCCAGATGCATCTGGATGCGTCTTCCGACCAATCCGTCCGTCCATGGAAACGAACCCCAAAATCCGAACGTAAGCCTCGCCCGTGGCCCCAAATATTGAACGCACCCTACGTACGTTCCTGCGCAAGCACCCTCAAACGTGAAAGAGATGGAACCGAACGAGTGGGCATCAAGGGGATGGTCGAGAGGCGAAAAGGTATAAAAGGATAGCAGAAAAGGGCGATGTAGTCAGTCAATTTTCGGAGCTCAGTTCTCCCCCACCACCTGTACCCCCACCTGTGCAACTAAGCCTCGCTCACACCGAGTTGACCACATCCTCACTTGCCTCTAGCAGGGCACTTTACTCTCACACCTCCATTCACAAGGTCCCAACTCATCAGACCCCAAGTCATATCATCGGGCTTCCCCGTAATAGGATCACCAACTTCGCGAGCTTCACGCTTTGTAGAAGTCGGCCTGGGCGAAGCCATATTGGTTTAAACCGCTGTCTGCAACCCAGCGTCATGACCGGACGTACCATATGTTCGACTGACCAGCACCAGCCGGCGTCGCTGTCACTTGATTTATAACCGTAAAAACGTTGTATTAAGCCTTCCACCTTCGTTGGGAACATCGGGGAAACACGAGGGAAGGATCGTAGCATAGGCATCGGATTTTACAGGAAACAACGCGTCGTTCGCGCGAGCTTGTGACCTAGGACCGGTAACTATCACCCCCACACCCATTTACAGCTAACAGCAGGTACCCCCAACGCAAACCCACAGAACATACGCCTCGTGCGATCCTGTGCAACACTCTCACTCGGACCACGCACGCGTCCCAATCCTACATCCCCACTATCCTCCAACGCTAAATAACCCCTAGAGGCCGAACGTGCTGTCTATTTGATAAAACAAATTCTCATAGCGGCGCCGTGGTCCTTATCACACCGCCATGGTAGATCTAGGTCTACCTCAGTCTTGTAATAGACAGAGGCGTGGTACAAAAATGTAAACAATGTAAACAACTGACATGTATGGCTGCTAGAACAATTATTTGATTATCAACCAGACATGTAGATTACTGTACAGTGATGCGGTGTCAGAATAAACTGACGCGGAAGCAAGGGGGTCTGGGCCGGTCAAGCTGGGGCCTAGGTAGGGAGGGTGGCTGATGGCCAGGGGAAAAATTATGAACCTGTTGGTAAGTTGGTCAGAATGGCTCTGGATAGCTTCCAGATGCTGTCTCAAAAGTCAAGTTCATCCCCCACAAGCCATAAATTGGTGAAATTCAGCCCAACCAGCACATTTTTTAGAGTACTGTAGCAATGTGTATGGGTGAAGTGTAATGCGTAATGGCGAGCCTGTTCCGTTTCAACTGTAACACGTAACCAACACCTTGTTTCACAGGTTTTTACGTTATGGTCCCAGAAATCCGGCATATTTGCATGAAAAAAGGGAATTTTTTTTGGTTCGTTTCACCGGTAACACATAACAGTGGGGGTGTTTCTGGTTTCAACTGTTATGTTTCAGTAACGCTCAAAAATCTGTTTCACCCATACACAAGGTTCCAGCATTTGGCAGTGAGAAACCCGATTTTCAAGCCATTACAGCCGTTTGCGGAACTTAGGGCGCGGATGATTTTTTTCTGTTTTCAGCCATTTTGGGCAGAACAGCTGCCCCGACTTCAATTTTTGTCAGATTGCCTCGGGACATATCTCATTCTACTCGCACTGAAAATCCGCAGTCAATGGTCTCCTTGATCTTTGGTTTTGGTTTCTAAATAAACTTCTCACCCAAAAATTCCTGATTTCAGGCAGGACAGCTGCGGCATCAGCATTTCGCCCTCGATTGCTCTAAATTTTTGATACGGTGGGCTTCTATGTATTATCTAGTCAACAAAATACCGGGATAGTGAATGTGATGCCAAGTCCTTATACAAATTGCTGGCCAATTGAGAGCTCAAATCGGCCCAGTATTTCCTGACCACTACATTATAACTAGATGTTATATTCACTATCCCGGTATTCCGTTGACCAGATAATACATAGGAGTCCACCGTATCAAAAATTTAGAGCAATCGAGGGCGAAATGCTGATGCCGCAGCTGTCCCGCCTGAAATCAGGAATTTTTGGGTGAAATTTTTATTTAGAAACCAAAACAAAAGATCAAGGAGACCATTGACTGCGGATTTTCAGTGCGAGTAGAATGAGATATGTCCCGAGGCAATCTGACAAAAATTGAAGTCGGGGCAGCTGTTCTGCCCAAAATGGCTGAAAACAGAAAAAAATCATCCGCGCCCTAAGTTCCGCAAACGGCTGTAAATATGATTCAGAAATTTCAACAATTTTCTGTGCAGCTTTTCAAAAGGGTTCAAGGTAAAGATTGGTAGGTGGGTATGCCTATTTGCCATCACTGGGGTGATACCTATGTTCATAGCAAGGTTTTGATTCATAACCAGGGTATTGGTCGATGTATCAGCCGTTTCTGGCTCAGCAGCATTAAATATGAGCATTTTGGCTCAATTTTTGGCTGTCTTCGGCAATCACCTGGAGGAAACCACGTGAGACATTACCCGATTTGGACGTCACGTGGTAGGGTGGTTGAGAAGGTCTTTTAAAAAAATACAGCCTAGGTGGGTTGTTTTTGACAGATTCGAACCCCCTTGCGCGGCAGCAAAAAATTGATCTCTTGTTTGAGCCTGTCAAAAGCCCTTTCAAATACACAGTTTTGAGTTGCCAGGTAAAAGTCAACAGGCAATGAGGACGTGTCATATACTCGTACCAACTTGGTGCCCAGAAAAATTGTTTTCTGTCTGATAATCGGTGTACCAATGTCTTAAGTACCAGGGAAACATTCAAGGAGTCCGCAAGACATATATTTGAGGTGTTTGGAACGGTAAAGACCCTAGTTATGCTGTGTCTGTTGCACAGCCATGCCGCATCAATGCGCGCTGCTCCCGCGTGTATTTCTCCTGACCCACCTGTTTGTTTGACTGTGCTGCAATCGTGCCACATATTTGGGATGCCCTTTGCCAGCATCAATAACTCGAAATATCAAGGTTTAAAAAAAATTACACTCATCACAAATGAGCTGTTTCCAAGACTTGAATGGCGCCTTACATTCAGTGTTGGCAACTTGGATCTACATCAAGATGGATTTCAAAGGAGACCGAGGGAAGGAATCCAGAGCCAGAGGTTCGCAACAACTGATTTGGACCGGAACAAATAATCAAAGAAAAAGTGTTTGTCTGGTTCCATTGGGTGTTGACCTTGATTCCAAACAAATGACATCACCACTCTCCGTGCACTTCAAGAAATACTTGCCACCGCTTGTCCTTGGCCCACCCTTGGTGTGTCCACGCATCCTGTTCACACGTGCGCTCCTTACATGCTGCATTCCATATGACCGAGACGCAGCCTGCCCGCCTTGATCCCTCCTGTCCTCGCCATGCCTCATTCGTGAATCCAAAAATGGTGCCATATGGACACGGGCATTCCCGCGCCACCAGGCACTCTCTTGGCGATCCACGACAAGCGCACATCTGAGCATGCGCAGGTGCGGTGTCCGCGTGTGGAAGGACAGTGGAGTGTGCATGTCCATGGCCAGGCAGGGTGGTGTGGTTAGGTACGTAGGGTCCCTGGGTGGGTAGGGGCACGCGGTGATAAGCCGGAAAATGGAACACTAGTGAAATAGGCGCAATTTTGCGATTTTACTATGTTCTACGCGCATCTAAGGGATAACATGAGTCCCGAATGGTTATCCATAGGCTTAACCCATGAAGGACCATAGCGAGTCCGTCCGAGAGGATGACTGACCAGAAACACGAATACTTGTTTAGCTCCTTAAACCAACAGATGTATTATACACTAGTCGATCTTTGGGATTTAGACTACAGTGGGGCCTACAAGGCAGGGAATTAGAATAACATCCACTCTGAGGGCTCGTACCAAAAAGGCGGCTATGTTAAACCATGGGTTTAACCAATTGTTGTGGTGACTTTGCGTAGTTGATGCGGTGCGATGGGTCATGTGATGATGTCGGCTCGGGACGGATTAACCGTTGCCGGTTAATCCGGTCACTTACTAAACCGATCAATGTTCCAACCCAAAACGGGGTTCCTAATTAAGATCGGTAGAGTATGTGATATAACTCGGTAACCACTTGGCAGATTAGGACGGTTGGAGGCTCTATCGAAAGCTAGAGGCCTACGCTCTCTGAATCTGAAGGCCCTGTTCGGGGGACACCAAAGACGCGTTTTAACCAATAATCCAAAGTTAGCATGCAGCGGATTAAAGGTTGGCGTGCAACGATCGGAAATGTAGGGGTAGATCAGTAGATCCCATACATAACGCGGACACATGCATGCCCGATTAAGCTACCAGAACTAACACATGTATACCCGGTAGTGTAATCACCATAGTGTAAGAGTTTTAGTGTACAGTATATAAGGAGGACGGGTTTTAGTGAAACAGCGCTGAATTGGGAGTCCCTGCTGGAGTCAGTGCCTAACAGCATCTGTCTCGTCTCAGGTCATCCAGGTTTAGGGCTTGGTACACAAAACCAATACTCTCAGAGTTTGTGTTTTAAGGTTCCAAGTTTATAAAGAGTTATTGTTGCCTTTGGATTAACGTCCACTGTTGGAATTGAGTTTGGGATCGTCGGAATATTGGTCTTGTCAGAGTTATTAGAATTAGGGATCGTCGGATTATTGGCTACCAGAACCAGTATTGTTCTGTGTGCAAAGCTGAGAAGCTTGTATCTAAAACCACTTGTAGAAAAGAGCACTCTTACCCAAGAGTCTTAATTCTGCTAGTTTGCGCACTTTGGGGAAAAGCTCAGTTTAGAGTAATCCACAAAGCAACCAGCAACAGGAAAACTTAAACAGTGTTCCTTGGACCTTTTTAAAGTGTCCTAAAGACTTGTAACTCGTCGGACATCATCTAGATGTTCAACAAGGAGGAAAGGAGACTTATTCAGTTGATAGTTGTGGTCTAATACATTATTCTAAGGAATAAGTGTATTACTGCATTCTGTCTGTTGGGTTCGAGCTTACTAGTATACCTGTTGTAAATACCGAGCAACCCTTTCAGCGGTGAGCGAGCGGCAAATGGGAAGCGGGAAGCGGCAATGGAGGGTACTGGGTAGAGATAAATTGGCGCACATCAGCCTGCCTGTCCCCGGTCGCATAGACAGCACCAGACACCATACGCAGATGTAGCCGTGGCGGATGACTCGGACGAGGGCACGCACGGGCAGCAACTTGTCATGGTGCACATGGGTATCGCGTATCGCACTGACACCGACACTGACACCCCTACAAGTACTGCTGCTGCGTGAGAGCACTGTATCGTACAACGCGTGGCCTCCGCGGACATCCATGCTAGGTCTAAGTGAGGCAGCATGCCAGGACCACCAGCGCTAGCGCGCGCCCCACGGTGAAAGGGTTGCTCAGTATCTATAACAATTGCTAAAAAATTGAAGGACTTATAAACTTTCATGAGGGCCGATTTGGCACAGGGGTACAAAACATGACTACTACTGATTGTAAGCCCTTGCAATACGCTCTGGAATGTGTCGGTGCGATTATACTGCTTTAAACTGAATGCACGAACATGCAGCTGCGCTTGTTGGGTTTCCATTCCGTTGCGGTATGCGTCCACCCACCTGTGCATGTGGTGCTCCCAGCATCATCGTCAGAATGGGGACCCTTCGGCAAGTTTTCTTTGAGGGTTTCAAAAGTATAATCGCAATTCTCGCGAAGATGTTTTTTAACCATCCCCTAGAAGAACTCGATGAAGGCCAGCTCACAGTGGAACTTGGGAAGAAAGACGCAAAGATATCTGGCTCCCTCGATACCCCGCACATGCACGAGTTGCAGCATCCATGTGGCTCTTCTTTTTGTGTCCTATATTGCAGCGGAAAGCAAGGTTGTAAGGGGGGGGGGGGGGCAGGGAGGGGGGAATCGCCAGGGATCGCCTTCAAACAATGTATTACTGAATTAGGTAGAAAATGGCCACCCAAAACGGCCCTAAGAAGTACACAATAAATAAAATTTGGCGGCTGTCACATAGAGGTGGTCACTAAGTGAACCGCTCCATACGGTAAAATACTTGCCACAATGGTGGACGTAGCAAAAGCCGAGAGGAAAGCGTTACTGTCGCCGGTAATAAGAGCACCCGAGCCGGAAACGTACGCGATCGAAGTGGTCGGTAAGGCTGTAGATGCAATTGCGGAGCAGCACCTGAGTTAGTTGCTGAAAATTCATTTTGAGTGAATCCGTGTTTATCCATTGAGCAGTGATTGCATTCGTGCTTGCGTCGTAGGTCCACTGTACAGTGTATGTATCTGAATCAACCATGCGGATCAAAGCAAGAAGGAAGGCACCACATACGATGGCGGACTCGCTGATGTCCGTGGTGGGGTGGGGCCGCTGCGGAGGGGGTTAGTGAGCAGCAAAAGGATAGCAGCAGAGGAGGCGAAACAAAGACGAAAACAAAGCAGCCAAGAAATGGGGTGAGTAAGTGTTGTGCGTCCGTGGTCGTGTCGACGGCACTCGATAGCGACGTAGCCGCAGCGGCTGGCTGGGACAAGGTCGCGCACGACGGGCAGCAGCCCATGTGCATGTAAGCCGGACTCCAGACCATGGAGTATCCCACCGTCACCACCAGCAAGCATCGCCGGCGTCGCCTTGCAACCTGTGCAGACGTCGACCCACACCATTTCTACACGATGGCGGCCGCGCGCATCACATCAAGTACCCACTACGGCCACGCAGCAAGCAGAGGCCGACGTCGGCGCGTGCACCCACATTCAGCAGCGCACTACCCACTGTCCGTGCGTCACGGCAAAAAGCAATGAGGAATAATTATCGTTTACGCACCGCCAGACCTAGGGCACGTTTTGCGGCTGAGGATGTCAAAGGTGAGGATGGCGTCAGACCTGGGGATTTGGAGGTAGCGAGCGGAACGCTGATGAGCAGAAGGAGGGAGACGAGCGACCGAGAAGGAGCCAAACCTCGAGCCAGCGCGCTCAATGCAGGTCGTGGGTTGGACGGCTGGGATGCTTCAAGTTGACATTCGATGAGTGCATGTTCTGGGCTTTCAACTTCCGCTTTACAGAAACGGCAAACACGCTCATGACGGGGGAGAGGCTGGTGTGCATGGCCAGCGTACCGCTACCTTTCTAAGGCTAGTAAATGGGTCGACACCATGATCGAAGTCGAGGCTTCGCGATGGCTTGGGGTCTTGACCATGGAGAGATAGTGCCTTAGGTAAAGGGATTTTTGGACGGCAGGTTTGTCCTTCTGAGGTTCTCGTCTTCCGTGCAGCATAGTTATGTCGACTTCTTGCTGGAATGTCAAAACCGGAGAGATGGTACCAAAGGTTGCAGGGCACTCTCATCTAGTGTGTTCTGTTGTATTCTCGCCGGATGGAGCCCACATAGCATCAGGATCAAATGACAAGTTCGAATCGGGGATGTCCATACTGGAGAGATGGCACAGACCTTTGTTGGGCACTCATCCCCAGTGAGAATGCCGTCGAGCCGGAACAAGGCTGATAGAGGCAGACAGAGTGCATCAGCATTCCATCACAATGCATCAATTTTCGTCTAGCTAGAACGAGCGAGAGCGAGCCTCTGCTTCGCCTTTCACATATTTGGCCTTCTGTGACGAATCTGTCGGAATACAGTGCTATGAAAATAAGATTTGTTCCAGCTGATACCAGACAATATTTTTACCACGTGCCGGTTGATTTGGTTGATACTCGTTTCTCTTCCTTCTCTCATCTCCCCTTCCCCCTCCCCTTCCGCCCAGCTTGCAAATTTCAAATCAGCACAATGGAACTTCCTGCCTTCAAAATGTCCTGCAAGCTTGCTTGTTCCCTTCTCATTCTGGTGGCCGCTGCTCGCATCGAGAACACAGGATTTCTTCAAGTTGTTTGAAAGAGTGTTTGGGATCAAGCTCAAGAATAAGGATTTTTACTCCAAGACTTGCCTTTCCTGGATATGCAAGATCCGGCTCAATTTTTGTTAGTGAATGATACTCAAGATGTGTTTGGAGTCTGGACGCAAGTCAGTCGATCCGGGTCGTTCAAGCGCGTTCAAGTTCCAAATCAAGTCCAAGTCCTATCAAGTCGCCCATGTACCTTTTAAGAAGCTCAGGCCCTCCGGAGGATGTACGATCCTGCACCGGGTGTGCAGGTGGAAGGCTGGGAACGGGACGGGGCAGGGCGGAAGTGTGAACGGAAGCACGTGGGCTTGTTTAAGTGTGTTTGATAATTTTGAATATATCTCGTTCTGCCTCTTTCTGCGACTTTCTCTCTCGAAATAATGAGAATTGAAATGAATATCAATCATATCAATCAATTGATTTAGCATACACTTGATATCCCTTGGAATCCCTCAATGCAACATCGAGGGAGATCGATGTGTGCTGGAAATTAGTGAGGGAGAATGAGACTCTCATTTTGACTCTTTCTCGCTCGCTCCGGCTCGACGGCATCCTCACAGGGACTCATCGGCCGTGTCCTCAGTATCAGTCTCGCCAGATGGAGCACGTCTGGCATCGGGGTCAGAGGACCGGACAGTTCGAATATGGAATGTTGGGATAGAGCGACGGGACTCATATCAACCACCAGGTGCATTCTCGTCGGATGGAGCCCATCCAACAGTGTAATCACATGACAAAACCATTCAAATCAATACTGCAGAAGAGGACCAGAAGCTTGCAGGGCACTCTAGTGAAGTCTATTCGGTTGCATTCTCAGTCGATGGGGCCCGTGCAGCATCGGGCTCAAAGGACATGACAATTCGAATCTGGAATGTTGAGACTGGAGAGATAGAACAGGACCTTGCAGGCTACTCTCATGGGATCCGTGCGGTCGCATTTTCAGAAGATGGAGCACAAATGGCCGGATTAGATGACACGACGATTCGAATCTGGAGTGTCTAAACTGGAGAGGTGCAGCATGAGCTCAAAGGAATCCGGTCTCTGAGGGAATTTAATACTACAACTGGTTGGGTGTATTCTTTCGCATTGTCACCAGATGGGAAGCGTGGAGGATGTTCAAGAGACAAAACAGTGCGGATTTGGAATAGAACAGCTGGCAGGATGGAGCACGACCTTGTGGGGCACTCTGATAGTGTAACCTCTGTTGCATTCTCGCCGGATGGGACCATCATCGCATCTGGATCGGACGACCGAACCATTCGAATGTGGAATGTTGAAACCGGAGGGGGAATGTCGGAGTTCGTGGGGCACTCCGGTTCGGCTAACTCTGTCGCATTCACGCCAGATGGACACCGCATAATCTCGCGGTCGGCCAATGGCGAGATTAATCTGGTTGCGCAGAAGCCATATGAGCCATCTGATGGCTTTTTTGCTGTGCGCAGCATATGGCTTTTCATCTCAATGGCTCAAGAAGCGGTATTCATATTGAGTGCACTCAACTGCCATATGAACATATGCTGGTTATGTCTCTAGCCCCCAGCATTTTACTCTACTGTAGTGGCTCAACTTTTGCCCAAACTTCAGGGTTTTGACTGTTTTGACTGAATTGAGGGGGTGGCATGCGAGAAAGGTTATTGTAGAGCAAATTATGAATATCTACGGTCATGTACATCATACTTGAATGGAAATGTGGGGTGTCATCCAGAGCCATATGAGCCATTAGCCATCAAGTTGCGCACTGCACAAAAGCCATCTGATGGCTCATATGGCTTGTGCGCAACCTCTCTATTATCGATGATGGTGAATTACCTGGTAGGCAGTCTCTCCTGATGTTTTGAACTGCATTCTAAGATTCTCCAGACACCGGTTTCAAGTTCTCACGATTTCCAACAACGGGAAATTCGACAGTCTTACATGAACCGATCTGCCAGTTTGATATGAATGCGGGTCATCTTTCAGTACACTCTGAATTCCAGCAAATCAGCAATCCCCTTTGGTTGTGGCATGAATACCATGCTGGAATCCAGTGTATTAAATTCAAAGGTACTGTGGCGTGCTTTGGATACAACTCTCGGGCCGCGTGGTTGTTGTTGATTTGGCGGCGTGGTAGCCTGGTAGGGACTTCATCTTGGAATCGACACCAATTTCGATCATGACAACCATGTTTCTCACGCAGTTGTTCGTAGTAGTATGGCTGTAATCGCATAATTTATAGTACCGCACTGTTGTACAAAATCTACCACCTTGTACAAACAGCCCAAAAAAATAAATAATGCCCAGGTTTGAAGACACAGAACGAACAAATCTATTGAACGATTTCTGAGTGCCGGGCTTTATAGATCACATCACAGTACCTTCAAGACCACCAATGGCTAATGCAAGTAGAATAAATCCTATCCCAATAGCTCCTCCGAGTCCTCGCTGCGAAGAACAACACCTGAGCCTCTGCATTACATCTTCCTCCCAACTCCCAACGAGCCGGTGAGGCCATGATGCGAGCAAAAATGGCAGAGAGAGGCCGCCTGCGGTGAAGCAGCGCCAGCGCAAGCGCAGGGCGGAACATCCGGAGAAGCGGCGGCAAGGTGGAGGAGCGCGAGAACGGGCAGAATCAGCGGGGGGACTGCCGGTAGCGGTACGCGTGGTATTGGACCCTGTGGGCACGGTAATGCAGCCCTGGCACAGTTGTGGTAAGGCCGGATAGTTTCGAGGCCGAAAAGGGCGCGTACGGTGGCCCAAACCGCGAGGGGTGCAATACCGATGCCGATGGATGCCAGGCTGGGCAGCGTATGCGTGGAACAGTGACGCCGGGTTTTCAAGGCATAGTCAGCCATAAAACACGCATGTAGCGATAGAGTGGTTTCAGAAGATTAGACAGACGATAGAGCTAGGCCAGGAAGGGCCCCAGAGGCGAAGGGAAACCAGGGGAGCGCGCGGGGGAAGGGGAGGAGGAGCATGATGGGAATATGACAAGTTTGGGTGGTGGGCGGAGACAGACCATCATTGACGGCAGGCGCAAGCGCGGAGAGCGGCCAACGTGCAGTGGGTTGTGGCGCAAAAAGGTGAAATGATGTATCAGGGCCTCCGCTAAGCAGAGGCTTTGATATATCGCGCCCCCACGCTAATCAGCGGGCCCATGATACATCAAATCCCACATACGTCTGCTTTGCTTTGAGCATCCTATGCAGAGTATTCACCTTCTCAGCTCCAAGAGCTATGACCGCTCGAAGAAAATCTGATTGTTCCCTCTTGGCGAGCAACGTGTCTTCGTCTGCCTAAGTGATCCCAAGGCGAGAATGGATTGATGAAAATTGAACCACAAACTTTCATGAGGGTCAACTTGGCGTACCGTGAAAAATCAAATGACCATTACTGACAGAAGCCCTCCCAAAACCTTCTAGGGCAATTTACACCTCTTTGAACCCAATGTGCGAACATTCTGATTGGCTCGGCATACTTCTTTGCGGTTGTCAAAAAGGTGACCCAGTTCCCGCAAAAAATAATGTTCAACCGCCGCCAAAAGAATTTGATGTAGGCTAGTTCGAGACGGCCTTTTTTTACTCTTCTTTTTGGTGGTTTCCCAGTGATTTCTGCTCCACTGAAATACAATTGAAGCTTTAGGATGCGCACGCAGCAGTCAATTTTGAAAACCACAATTTCCCCTTGCCTGATTTCGAGAGGTCGCGACTGGCAGCGGTGGATTGGCGGTCAAGGACTGTGTCGCGGCGCGGACGGTGATGAATCGGTGCCGATGATGATGATAATGTAATCATTTGGGTCGCTACATTTAATTTAACCGTCCTTTAACGAAATCCTCGGTGATTCTTTGTAAATGTTTGCTTTTTTCTCCATTTATCTCATTTAACGCCATCGATCCCGAGTTTCTATTCTTTTCAACATTGCCCTTTCATTTGTGACGAACCAGCTGACCTACACGCAGTTTTCCTTGACAGACCACAGTTTCTCGCCGCTGATTAATTAACCGTTCTTTGAAGATTTCTTCGCTCGCTTGTTCTAATTTCTCCGTGTATCCTTCACTGCGGTGGCCGAAGAATTTTTGGACCAAAAACATGACATCCAAACATGTCTCTCCCTTTGGCCAAAATTTTAGGCCCCCTAAGAACATGAGCTGAAACCGATGGCTTTTCTGTCCTCTTTTTGTCCTCTTGAATAGAGACCTCTTTGCGTCCAAATTTCCGCAGGAACATACATTATTTTTAGTGGTGTTTTTCACGCAAGAAAAGACCTAGGTTTGGGACCCAAATAGCGAAATTTGCTTTGTTCCCTGTTTCGGCGTCGAAAACTCTTGTCAAAAATGATCCATTTTTGGAGGTATTTTTGGGACGCAGATAAGCATGTTGTTTTGGGTCAAATTTGGTGTAGAAAATTGGCCTAAGAAGGAATCCTTTGGGGTTGATTTTACGTCGCGCGGGAAACATATTCTCAAACAGGAAGACATGTTTGGATGCCATGTTTTGGACCCAAAAATCCTTCGGCCTCCGCTGTGCTTTCTCCTTTGTGTTTCCTCAGCTCTTGCACGTGAAGTAATCCTTATATCCTCGAGTTTATTTCCTGTTGGACGCTGCCTTTTCATCTGTGAGCGACCCCAGCACGCAGTCTTTCTTGACAGGTCGCAGTTGCTGTTGGCTACGGCGCAGCTCGATTCGATCGTTATCACTGGGCTGATGGGCCCCATACTTACTCCTACCGGCTGTGGACATATAAAGTGGGTGCGTATGTTTTGCTCTACCACGAGTTCTCTGCCCAGTGCCCACTGTCCGCGTCCTCAATTCACTACCCTGCAATATTCTTCTCCAAGAAGGGCGACGGCCCAATCTGTAACGTTTCTGTGCAGTGGTGACTATTTTTGGGCTCCCATTCCACGGTCAAATCATCGCTGCTGAGTGCTGCTATTCTCGGGGCTCTGTTGGTGCCGCCTCAATCTTTATGGTTTCCTCGATCAAAGACTTTGTCGAGTCCGTGGATCGACCCAAGTTTCATCAAATCGTCGTCTGTGCCCCAGCTGTGTTCAAGCCGCTGAACCTCTTTCGTTGCGGTGGAAGGAATTTCGTTTCCTCGTAAGAATCTTATCTTTTGTACTGTAGTTCAAACCATCTGTCTCATGCCTTCCATCATTTCTTCGCTCTCCATGTTCATGGTCGCTTCCCTTTCTCGCATCCTACTTACTCATGGGAAAATTTTGCCCGCCACTTTATTGTGCCGCACTTCAATTCAATGACATTGGTGCTCTGGGGCTCAACTCGTTGTCATTCAAAATCTTTCTGTGGGCACAAGATCGCGCGTTGAACAGGATTTTGGCAGGGGAAATCGTGTCTTGGCTGTCCATTTCACAGCACCATGTATATATAACAGTATGTATGCACGCGAATTCAATTTTTGTTTCCCTTTACGGTCATTTACCGGAGCGAAGCGGCGGTACATCTTGTTGAAGGTACTTACGTAAGAAGCGAGAGAAAATAGAATATTATATCGTCAAATTTAATAATCATGGCAGCTATATGGTACAAAGCTCTTGTATAGTATGTAATACAACATTACAAATAAGAGCAGGTAAACGCCTTGCATCAAATTAAATTCAACCCACATCAAAATTTGCCAGGCACTGGAATTTTATTGCAGTACCACCTTGTGTGGTTTCCACAATTCAAACTTCACGGCGAGGGCGAGAAGTAGGCCAGATATTTGAAAGTAAGAGGTTGATGGATATGACCTATCATCACCTATGCGCGTTTTCGATGATTTGCACGGTCAAAAATATCAATCTACATTTCTTACAGGTCTTTTCTCTTCATTCCATTGCTTCAAAATCATTTCCAGATTTTCAGACAGGCAAGCCGGGCGGCGCAGGGGATGTTGCCAATTCATGCAAAGGTCCGGCCCACGGTACCCGAGAGCCGGTGGCAGTTTCCTACGCTAGACACTGTCATTACGGCATGACAGCGTTAGAGATGTGTCTTCTCGCTGGCGTAGTAGTAGGCTCGGATCTTTATATTCAAACCAACAAACTCCGAAGCACAACCTCATCCAAGCATCTCTTGAAGCACTTCCCATTCGACAGAGGGATTAAAGGTCCGTGATCTACTTGGTTGCGTCTCGGACCAATCTCGGACCCATAAGCTGCAGAGAAGTAGAAAATAGGGGGCCAAAGTTGAGAAAGAAAGATGGCCGACCTACTATTTGTGAATTCAAAACCTGTGCTGGCCATCATGTACTATTTTACGCAGCTCATCTGCCTTCATGGCGGAGCAGCTCTAACTCCGCCCTCCTCCAATGGACAACGCGCATTCAGCGAATCATAGAGCACTCTAATAATGCACCCCTCCTCTCAAACGCGCGCAGCCGGTGATTCTACCCTGAGCCTACTACCATCGGATTCAGAGACGGATGCAGTGACGGGAGAGAGATGGTATCACTTGCTCGCTCTTCGAGCCCTTCCTGAGCTTGGTTTTCCGAGGTAAGACCGCACGATTTGCCGCTAACATAACAAAAGATCTCTGAGAAAAGGACGGCACAACAACTCCATCCTCTCCTACAGTCACGAGGCCACCACTTTCTCCGACCTTTGTCATATGCTTCCAGTCAGATGGAATGGAGGCTCGCAGGTGGCCAGCGAGTGGGTAGGGAAAGGGATTCGGAAGCGACGTCCCGAGACCTCTACGGTATATAAATAACTGGCGCCTTACCATCGATCGATGTTTTCCGGCATCCGTCCGTCGTTGTATCCTAGGATTAGCTGGTGTTAGCTGTGAGTGAAAGCGTTGCTCACCCTTTCATAGAAGACTGAACTAAACCCAGCCCCGTAATGAAACTCTCTCCGCTTTTCTGTGGTGTTTTGGCAGCGCTTCCCCTGGCGCGGGCCTTCAACAACCCCGTCATCTGGGAGGACCTGGCAGACCTTGACATTCGTCAGTACAATGGGACCTACTATTATTCTGCGTCCACCATGCATTACTCTCCTGGCGCACCTATCCTCAGGTCCTACGACCTCTTTAACTGGTGCAGTTCGCCAGCTCTTTGCGTTTTCCTGTCATATCTCATACTCCTCTTCTCAGGGAATATGTTGGACACTCTGTTCCCTCGTTGGCAGACTTTGGGACAAAGTACACCCTTACGAACGGTCAAAACGGCTACGTGAAAGGCATCTGGGCCAGCTTCTTCGCGTTCAATTCGCACACAAGCAAGTGGATATGGGGCGGCTGCATCGAGTTCTCCACCTCGTACATTTACACCGCCAGTGCCGTCGATGGTACATGGTCCAAGACCGCAACGATCAATAAGTGCTACTACGACTCGGGCTTGCTTATCGACGACGACGGCACTCTATATGTCTCGTACTCCTCCGACGGTTCCATCTACGTTGCCCAGCTGTCTTCGTCTTACTCCGAGGTCAAGTCTCAGCTGGTTTGGACGCCCCTGCGTCCGTCGGTAGGATCTTACGGTACCTGCCACGGTTAGCCAAACTGTACTTATTGCTATCATATAGGCGACTGCGAGGGCACCCGTATGTACAAACGCGACGGGAAATACTACATTCTCACTGACCACCCGGCGACCGCGGAGTACGTTCTGCAAGCGTCGAGCCCCTTCGGCTCCTACTCGTACAAAGTCCTGGTCAACAGCATCACCGCTCCCGTTACTGGTGGCAACCCGCACCAGGGTGGTATCATCGAGACGCCGGAGGGCAAATGGTATAACAGCCTTCCAACACCATGAATTCAGTCATATCCACCCATTTATCTAGGTATTACATGGCCTTTGAAGACAACTACCCCGGCGGACGCATCCCAGTGTGCGTCCTAATTATTGTTGAAGGATTTATAGAGATATTCAATAATCTTCCAGTCTCGCACCTATATCATGGGGCAGTGATGGCTTCCCGACCTTGCAGGTAAATTGCGCGCCGAAGGATGGTCTTTACTTATCGACAATGGTTGTCCAGACTGTTAACGGCGGATGGGGCCTGACATATTCTAACCCAGAGACTGCCCACCCGCTCGCATCGCTGACGGGTGTGGACTCTCTCACTTTGTTGGGTCCTCAGTGGGAGTGGAACCATGTCCCGGACACGACTAAGTATTCCACGAGCTCAAGCGGCCTCCTTCTGAAGACTGCAACGGTCACCTTCGATATTTACGCCGCGCGCAATACCCTGACCCACCGCATCCTGGGCCCCACCTCAACTGCGACAATCAAGCTTAACTATGTCTGTCCGCTCCTCGTCTCGTCGCCGCGCGCAGATTGTACTGACCGTTGTCCGTTGCAAGGCGTCAATGGCCGACGGCGATCGTGCGGGACTTGCCATGTTCCGCCACGTGTCTGGTTGGGTCGGCGTCAAGCGCGACAGCGGCGCATACACCGTTTGCATGGTCACGGGCATCACGCAGAGCGAGACGGACTGGTCGACGACGGCGACGGGCACGACGCCCGCGAGCGTTAGCATCTCCGGTGGCACGTTATACCTCCGCGCCACTGCCAATATCGCACCAGGATCTTCCAACGCCGCCATCTTTTCATACAGTACCGACGGCATGACCTTCCACACCATCGGCAGCGCCTTTGCTTTGAACACAGGTGGGTCTTCACGCTCAACTGGGCTGTAAATCGAGATGACCAACGGGACGGAATTAGACTGGCAGTACTTTATGGGCTACCGCTTCGGTATCTTCAACTACGCGACGGCCGCGCTCGGCGGTCAGGTCACAGTCGGCCTCTTCCAGCTCGACTCTGGCAGCGGCGGCGCGGTCAGCGGCGTTGGCTCCGGCTCGGGTTCAAGCACGACCACCACCTCAAGCCCGGCTACGACGACCACAAGCACTGGTGGATCCAGCGGCTGGTGAGTGCTGTTCGGAATCAGTACACCTTGGTCAAAGTATTCACCTTTTCTTTCCGAATCTTTCAGCACGACGGCCAAGTTCGGGCAGTGCGGCGGTACAGGTGCGTACTTCCTCGCTTGGTGTCTTCCTGGGCTCATTTCTGACTAATAGACTATACCGGCTGCACGACCTGCGCATCGGGCTCTACGTGCACGTACTCCAACGACTGTGAGCCCTTTCTTTTGTTCTTATGTTGGTTTGAAACCCAATCTCTTGTCCGCAGTTTATTCGCAATGTCTGTGAGAGGTTGTGGATCTGTCACCTGCTCAGCTTGGTTTGAACCAAATGTGTTTTCGCGAGACTTTTCTTAAGCCATTTCAACCGTTTAAACCAATTTAACTGGGCTAGTACTACAGACTATGCACTATTCCTACCACCAGGCTATTAAGCCGATTGAGCCAGTTAGCCTTGTTAAACCAATCAAGCCAATTCAACCGATTCAGCTGTTTCGGCCGCCGCGTTGAGTCAATAAACCGATTCAGCCCATCAAACCGATCGAATTTATGTGTTGGCGCAAAACAGTTCGTATTGACCGCGGTGACCGCGGTACGGGGTGTGCCGGAGACGAGGAAAAGGGATGCGAGCATTATGAATGATGGTGTTGACCTGCGGTCGAAACAGGCGGATTAAAATCAATATTAAAAGTCGTTAATATACCATGTTATAACGCCACTGAAACCAAGCAATTTCATTTGAGTCGAAAGAACAGAAAGCGAGTGATCGTGCTGATCGTGCCTATTCAGATTATTTTCACTGGTGTTTGAGACGGGAGATAGGGGATTCCCGGTGGCATAACAAGGTGTGAGGACGGTCCGGACAGAGAATCTGAAGTGCTCACCTAATTTAGGAGATTACACTCTGTACTGGAGGCTGCGCGACCCGAGAACAAGAGGGCGGCAGTGATATGATTATGTGAGTGTGGAGGGCAAGAAGTGGCATCGAAACAATAACGGACAACGCAGCCACTGAACAAAGAAGCCAACCAAATACAACGCAACACGGCCTTTGAGGCTGTCCAAAACCACCATGTCCTTCAAGTTGGTGCCACCGATTATCATCTCATTTGCCTCTCTGCCACTGGCACTGACCTTTGGCTAACTTTTGGCACACTGCAGCACTGGCAGCCGCTCCCGAGCCCACCTCAGCAGACAAATTCAGCGAATAATTTACATCCTTTTGTGAGTCCCTATGAGCCCAGTGTAATCCCAATTCACAGGTCAATGTTGACCTAGCATCCACCTACAGCTACAGTGTCTCTACAACCTTCACCCATTTTCAACCAGCGCCACTATGGGCCGCTAATTGGCTTTTTGGCTTGAACGTCTTAAACAGCTAAATCCGTGTAACTGGTTTAAACACGTTGAAACGGGTGAAACAGATTAATTGGCTGAACCAAGTTGAATGGGTTGATTCAGTTCAGTAATTAGTAGGTATTTATCGCAGTAGCATGGTTAAACCGGCTTAAACTGGTTAAAGGGTTTAAGAAAACTTCCCGCCAAAACACCCTTGGTTTAAGCCAAGCTAAGCAGGATTTATAGAAATTATTGGAGGTTGCAACAGGTATAAGTTGAATATTATAGTACTACGGGAAGCCAGAGCACGACGCTTTGAAACAAATGATGGAATCAGTGATTGCTGCGAGTATGCCACAGAGGCCGTTGAGCAGAAGCTGAATATGTCTGGTTGAATCACGCTTTCTAAAAGCTAAGAGTGAATTTCAGAGATTTGAATGAATATTCTTTCGTCATGCCAGTGCCTGCAAGTGTGGAAAAGACCGAATTTCAACCAATGTGACCAGACTGGGGAAAGCTAGGAAGGCGGTGAAAAACCGGCCGAACTATGGATATATACTCGAGCTCTGGTTTCACCAGGACTCTGAATTTCCCACGGATCAAGTGACAGGTCGAATTCGTGGCAGTCAAACTGTGGTGTATCTTGCTTGCATTGGATTCCAATTCAATTTTGTCCATAAATTATTACTAAATGTAAGCTAATGATATATCCTTCAACGTGTTGACTGTTGAGGAATAAAGGTTTTGACTATTCGGGGTGATACTGGACGGTTAGCTGTCGAAGTGTGTGTTGGTGCAGAGAATGGATGTTCCTGACTTCCTACATTCCTTCGGCAGTCTCGCGGTGACATTTCAGTGAATTTTCATGGATTGGGTACAGTTAATTCCTCCTTGGGCAAGCAGAGCCCAAGTTCATTATTTGCAAGTGACCTCGGGCATCTCGGACTTCCGATCAGCTACGGTGAATCAGTCGGGTCGGTAATTTGTGACCCAATCTGTTATATATATATATTCACCCTCATTTACAGCCATTGCGACTGAAGATCAACATTATATCCGTGTTTTCAACCTGAGGGAATGCGGAAACTTGGCAAAAGTCGCTCATTACCGTGTTCTGGGACTTACAACTGAAGGAGTGTATACTTTTACACCATTTTCATTGATATGCGCAGTAGTATTCTGCCCCAGAATAAAGTGAACCTCTTCCTGAAACATGGATTCAACCTTTGCTTCCGATTTAGGAATGTTCTGCCATCGATCGGCAGTTAATTCCATCATTTGACTCTCAAAAAGAGTGCCTGTGCTCGGCTCAGCGATTGTCCAATGACGCCACAAGTTCGGTGGGACGTTTGACTTGTCACACAACAGCAGATGCAATTCAAGCTCCACTTGACCTCTATTGGTCAAAAAGACTCCGGCGAGATTTCATTCGCAACTGCGAATGAGAGGGACATGAAAAACTTACCAGCTCTACCAATTAGCCCTAACCTTGGCCCTAGTTCAAGCGCCCGGAATGACTTATTGGCGGCATCCTTCAACGGCTGTGAACGCAAGAAATAAATATATACGGGCGATTAATGTAGTACTGCCGGGCAGCCTCTATGACGAGGTACGGCATGTAATAGAACTCCAGGTTCAGTTCCAGTTCCAGTTCCAGAAACGGCAAAAGATTTGAAAACAAGTAAGAATGGACTTGTTAAATGAAATACATAAATCGAAATGCCAGGTAAATAATAGACTCGTCACCAGTCTGCCATGGACGGCAGATCTTCGTGCAAGCACGTTGCCGTAGGCAGACTGGTAGTTCTCGGATGCTGTGCAAGGGCTGCGCGCGGAGTTTGAAAAATTTCCTTCTCTGCTGTTCTGAGCGCAATTGTTGTTAGTTTTAAAAATTTCAAAGGTACAGGTTGCGTTTATTCCACATATCTTGAAATCTGCCTCCTCAGAATATGCAGAAAGTGTGCCAGAGTGCTCTGGGAAACAGATGAATTTTAGCAGGAGCTGCACAGCCCCCGTGATGCCGACGATCGGCACCACTCAAAATTTCAAACTCCACGCGCACAGCATTGACAACTCCCCAGAACTACCAGTCTGCCTACGGCAACGTGCTTGCACGAAGATCTGCCATCCATGGCAGACTGGTGACGAGTCTAGGTAAATAACTGAATATACAGGCTCGTCTATGGCGAGGAATATGTTTCCGCTTACTACTCTACTGATGTCATGATGCAAACGGGTAGGTAGTGTACCCTTCCACAGTGGGCACATAGTATTTGCTCCTATCCCCTTTCGTTAGCGGGATGTCCTTCTCCAAGCGCAATGGGAGATCAGGCTGCAGCAGCCAGAGCCCAGAAATGAGGGATATCCGTTAGCAATGCAACCAAAACAACAACCAAACGCACGTTAGCCAAGAACAGCCGTCCAAACGCGATGATCTCGCCCCGTTCAGCGCGATCCAGTGCCTGGGCGCGCGTATATCCACCGGCGGAGATAAGTGTGCGCGAACCCCACAGCTCGCGGATGAAGTCGTTCGAGTGACCAGCGTTGTGCGCGCTGGCCTCCACGGTGGTGGTGCCCTCCACGCGCGGCTCAATGATATGCAGGTACGCCAGGCGCGGAAACTCACGCAGCGCGCGGACAACGTGAGCGAACGTCGGGATCGGGTTCTCCATGAGTATACCTGCGCCGCGGGGATGTGTTGAGTGATCGGTATGCGAGACGAGATCGCTGGGGTGTACATACCTTGGTACGAGCTCCACGGGCTAATTCGGACACCGATCTTCGACTCGCCGATTGCTTGCGCCGTCGCTGATACGACCTCAAGGAGCATGCGCGCGCGATTCTCGGCGCTCCCGCCATATGCATCCGTGCGCCGATTCGCGGTGTCCTGCAGGAACGCGTCGAGCAAGTATCCGTTCGCGCTATTCATCTTAAATTCAGCTCCGGCGTCTGTGCAAATTCCGTTCACTCACGCATGTATTTCAACCCCGTCAAACCCAGCACGGTCCACTGCGTTTTTCGCGGCCTGGACGTAGATCGAAACGTACTCTTTTATCTCTTCGACAGTCAGCGCGCGGGGGGTGATTGTCTCGCCTGGGAGGGGAATCGCGGATGCGGAAACGAGGTCAAACTCCACGTTTGCATCCGCGAGCTCCGGGGTCGTCGCTGCGCGCCCCATCGCGAACAGCTGGCAGTATATGAACGAGCCTCGTGCATGCACTGCGTCTGTAACCTGGTTCAAAATGAATGTTGGAACTACGTCTTTGTAATGGAAGATGGAGCAAACCTCTCGCCATGCAGCAATCTGCGCATCAGACCAGATTCCAGGCGACGCGGCGTGCAAGTGCGACTTGTCTGAATGTTGTGGGCCAGCAGGAGGTGCGTATGCGCCAGCCTTCTTCGCGATCACCGTGCCTGTTCGGGACACGATTAAGAATTTAAGATCAAGAAGTTTATGGGAACAAGAATCCATACCTTCGCTGATAATGAGTGTTCCGGGTGTACTAGCCCTCTGCATATAAAACTCTTTCACGATGGGGAAGATGACATTCGTGCTGGGGTCGACACGGAGGCGCGTCATCGGCGCCTGAACGACGCGATGGCGCAGCTGCACATTACCCACCTGGATCGGCGTGAAAAGTTTGGCTTTCGAGTAAACCTTGGTAGACATTTAACACTTCGTACCTGGCCCTACCCCCGGCCATTCTTTTGTAAGGGTCTGCACGATTATAAACGGTGTGAATCAGCATCAGAAGGCTGATAAAAGCTGATAAATCATGAGGCCCCAGATGAATAATCGAGAGTAATATACCCGCCGGTGGAAAGTTCGTTGGCGGCGACCATTGGCCGCCACTGGTCCTTGGCCGCCACTGGTAGATATCAATGGGTGTTGTTAGGTGATGCTTCCCAGGGTATGCCAAGATAAGATAACGTCTGACAGTAATCTCCACCAGTCCGCATTGGGCCTTGGTGTTCACTTCATCCACTGAACTCCAGTGGAGTCCACTATGTGCTGCTGGATTCCACTACCTGTTTCAGGTCCATATGGATCTTGTGCAAATGGCAGCCAGGTACCCACTGTGGAAAGTAAAAGAACTTGGCCCGAGTACCCTCAAGTAGGGCTTCCACCCGTTGCTGCATCCAAAATGCTATTTTGCAGCGCGAGCGCATGGTTTCGGCTCGCTGAACCCTGTCTGAGAGTCTGAGTGAAAGGTTGTCATGCATTCTGGGCTTAATCTATGAGACTTACCCATTGGATAGAGCGGACTGAGAAATAAGTTGCCGGAGATGACCGAAAATGGTCGTTTGAACTCAATGTTGTAACTTTTCATTCCTGTCTGTTGCTCTGAAGGCTTTCATGGCCCAACCTACCGCTGACAAAGTGATTTAAGGAGAGATTTTGACAGGAATATTCACTAGCTGACGTGATTAAAAACTGGCCCTCTGGCCAGATCCATTTAAAAACAGGTTTATAAACATGTTTACAAACCGGGATAATAAACAGTACCCTACAGAAATTAGCTTCGGTCCAGGCCGCTGGACGCTCCACTATGTTATTTTCGACCTCGCCGATCAGCCGCTCTGCTTCCGTTCAAAAGAGACGTCCATTTTCTGTCGCCTCCTCATCATCTCTCTCCGCTGCACCAGATTCTGTCGCTCTTTTCAGCCATATTTTACTTAGCAAGAGATGGCAAGCATCAAGCTCTTCCACCGTACTGAAGCTGTCTCTCCCCTGGAGAAGCTGTTGAATATCCTTCGTCGGATGCATCAGGCTCTGAGCAAGAGGCGGCGAGCAGCAACTCCAAGAACTACACAATGCTGGATTAGTTCGTCTCACTGCTCAAAACTCGCCACTACTTTTCCCCCATCATTGCTGCATCCAGCCACTCTCCTCCCTTTCTCATCCCGCGCTCAACGGCCGTCTTTGCAGAAATCAAGCCATCCCCAACGTCTGTAAAGTGTCAAGACCGAAGAGTCCAAGAGTCAAGACTATGCAATGCTCATTCCCAATCTTCTTCCAAGTTCTACCAGCAATCAACGCCTGGACTGCATCTCCAGACCAGGCTTTATAACAAAGGGCTGCTCTACTTCGCCTCTTCCATTCTCACTCCCCCATCTCTCCCGCCGTTCTATATCCATGGTTTCTGATGTTTCCCCGAACGACCTTCTGGGTGGGTTGCGCCGGGCTGCTTATGGATATTCATATTGTCTCATCCTCTCGATAGGTCGGAATTGATTGAACTCGGGAACCAGTTACTTCACGTACCGAGGTGTGTTCCACACATACGTCATTTGCTGACACGCACGATTTTCCCGATGCAAACTTCTCTACATTCCTTCGCGCCGGCCGCAAACTCTATTCACGCTCCCACAAGTATGCTGTCTCTCATTTGTTTCTACATTTTGCTGATATGGTTGGCCGTAAGATATCCAAACTATCATCGAGGTGCGTTTGATCCATACATTATATCTAACTCCCTACGCAGACAAACGATTTGCCAGGCGTGACCTTCTTCACATTGGCCTGCGCGGGCCGTTATTCACATTTCCGAGTTTCTGTAAGCCCGAAATTGGTATGGCGCTGTCTCATATGTTTCTACAGCTGACGATCTGCCGGGATAGATATTCAGGTTTACTCAGCGACCTTGCTAGGCTCAAACCTTGCGTATTGCATGATACGTCTACACATCCGTGTTGCTACCGCTCTATTCATTCGGGTTTTCAGCCTCCCGCAACTGTGGCAACGCCCCTTCGGTGACCTCCTTTCCATCTATGCTGGTGTTAAGTCCTCCCTCCGAATATTGAGAGTTTCTGCAAGCCGGCCCACTGTGTTCAAGGTACGGTGTTTCATAGTCCAGCAGTAAGCGACTCGATTTATTCCATCGCCGCCGAGGTTGTTACCAAGTTCCGTTCAATCGACGGGGGACGCGCAAACCCCTTTCGCCTTTCATGTTCTCCTTGTGCCTCAACCGAAAATGGACTCGCCTTAACTAAATTCCCCATTCAGAAGTAAACTCGTGATTTCTTTCCATTTGGCGTTGCTGGTCATGGGTGCACTGCGGGAAGATACCTGCGATGATAGATGATCTATAGTTCTGAAGATAGCGATGTGTACTTCGAACTACAGAAGACAACTTCTCCATTGAACTATTTTTTCCACTCTGAAGCGTCGACCCCCTACGCCGGAGCGAAGCGAAGGCACGGCTTGTCATAACATCATATAACGGAGTTCAAATCACGATCACGTGGGCTCGTCGCTCACGTTGGCGTGCTGCCCGAGTGTGCCTTTGCTGGATACGCTGAGGGATCCGGAGGCGGCGAGAGACTTGTGTGCGAGCGAGGGATTTGTGAGACAGAAATATCGCGATTAATGCTTGGATTAATACGCTGCTCAAGGACACAATTTTCATGGAGCAGAGGCTGGATAGAGATGGCTGAGCGGAGTGAAGACTACGGAACCTGCAAGTCTTGAAGGCATATAGACTAGAGGCCTTGTGGCAACACTCTCAAGGTCAATGCAGCCTCAGTTTTTTGGCTCGCGCAGAGGACGCGCAGGTTCGGTGCTGCCACGCTCGAAGTTCGGCAAGTACACTTTTATATTAAAAATCTGCGTCTCCCCGGCACAAACCTGCTAAATCTGCTGAACTCCGGACCTCGCGACTTCCTCTGCGCGACAGATAAAGAAGTCAACGAATGTGGTTCAAATTGGTATCAAACTAACTTCAGGACAGTTGCGATCCATCTCACAAAAACTATGGAATAAGTCTCACACTCCAGCTTGGGCTTTAGATAACCCTCACGATGGCTCGAACACGAATTTCTGTCGACATTTGATCAATTGGCATGCATGCGACCAGCTACAGTAAAACACTTGCCACAATGGAGAAGGTGGCGAAAGCCGAGAGGAAGGCGTTACTGTCGCCGGTAATAAGAGAGTCCGAGCCGGAAACGTACGCGATCGACGTGGTCGGTAAGGCTGCAGATGCAAATGCAACAAATGCAAATGCGGGGAGCACTTGAGTTAGTTGCTGAAGGAATTAATTCATTTTGAGCCTCTGACGCACATGAATCCGTGTTTATCCATTGGGCAGTGATTGCATTCGTGCTTGCGTCGTAGATCCACTGTACAGTGTATGTATCTGAATCAACCATGCGGATCAAAGGAAGAAGGAAGCCACCACATACGATGGCGGACTCGCTGTCCTCCGCCGAGGGATAAGAGTTTGAGACGCTGGCGGGAGGGGAGTTTGGGGGAGCTGAAGGCCGAATTCAATGTCGATTCGATTGTAGTAGTGCGAAAGCAGTGACAATACGTACTCTGAGTAGTTCCCTGGATATAAGCAAAACTTGGAACACAAGATCAGTCGATTTATTCGCAGGTCCCAGATGGTTGGCTGACGCACTTCGAGCTGCCAGAAGACAAATTGCTGTCGTTGACGACACCGTCAATACCGCCCATTAGAGGCCAGCTGCCAGCATAAGACGAAGCCTGCATGGATATTACGAATCAAGATGGGATGCGGCAACGCGAGTTATAGCACATACAGCAGAAATGTCGAGCTGAGAGGTGCGAGCGGCGGTAGGGTCAACGGTAAAATGGAAAGTGAGAGCGCTGCCTATGTCGCTAACGCCAAAGTGGTTATTGTTGCCCGTCTCGGAGATATAGCCCATAACAGTGTTGGTGTCGGACGCGACAACCTGGATTACCCCTGTCTTGCTATGTGTACGAAGTCAGAAATAGTGTCGATACTGCCAATGTGAGACAAAGCCAACGCACGTAACAGGTGCCACAGGTGAACGGGGAGCCAGAGCAGCTCGAAGCAAACTTGAGACGAGAGGCGCTTCCAAAGAAACATGAAAGAACTGACCGCGTCCTGAGACGAGGCGCTTTGGAGGGGGAAGCTTGAACCCACGCGCAAGCCGCTCGGCGTTTGTGAGCGGGAGCATGCGATTCAGTTTAGACACTGCGCGCTCAATGTTAGAGGCAGCTCCTGCCAGGTCCCCATCAATTGAGTGATCCACTGGTATGGTGTGCGTCGGGTGTGCGTCGGGTCCGCGAAAACGAGTGTGGAGGGAACGATTGTAGTGAGAATGAGGAGCACGTTCAAAGGTCGCATTATTGAAGTTGCTTTCAGGAAAATAGCGCATGTAGAAAGTGCGCAGTCTTTGCGACTATATAAGTTGATGGAACCCCTGAATTCTAGGGGTGATTTTGAGACATTTGATGCATATGATGTGACGTCCTCCTTTTTCACCTCAACTAGGCCACTCTTTTCCCAGCGTTTTTGACCCACTCCTGGTTCCCGGCGGCGGACTTGGAGAACTTGAAGGTTCAAGTAAGTTGAAGTGGGGTACTTTCGCTCGAAATTCCGAGTCCAGCATACCAGCGAACAGCGTTTCAGAATTATCTCAGCCAAGGTCAAAACATACCAAGGAGGTCGGCGTGGTCGCGCTAAGAAAAAGTGTCGTGGGTAACCGTGGGTTCGCAAGAACTGATGAGAACGGATGGACTTGAGAATAAACTTCAGGGGATCTTGAAACATGGACTTGAAACTTGAGGAGACCTTGAGGCATCGATTTGAAGCAAGGTCAGCGCTTGATAACTCGGGGACAGCACTTGAGATCTTGAAGGCAAGCAACTTGATACTTGGGTTTGAAAGACTCGAGGACTTGGAATCAAAGGAACCATTTTCACATCCTTCGCATCCTTCGCGCAATTCGCGCGTTGTGAGGTGTACGAGGTATTTGCGGGATCAATGCGAGATGAGTACGAGGTCTTGTCTTGTCACTCATGAGGTGCCACGCTCGAGCGAATCCGTTTCCGTACGATCGAGTACGCAGTCGCGTCCCGCTCGCGGGCATTCGTGACCCAATAGACTCCTGCCCATCCCCATCCCTCCCGTCCTCGCTGCGCCTGTGCCTCGTTCGTATCCAAAGATGGTGCCATACGGACATGGGCATTCCCGCGCCGCCGGGCACTCTCTTTGCGATCCACGACAAGCGCATCAAAGGCAAGAACGGAGTAGGCTGGCTGCGCCGCTGCTCTGAGTCTGGTGCGCGACCGTCCGAGCTAGGAGTCCGGTGCGGCGTCCGCGTGCGGAAGGACAGTGGCACGGAATGGGAGGCGTGGCGTTCGTGGACATGGCCCTGGGGAGGGGGTTAGCGAGCGGTAAACGGGAGGCGGAAGCGGTAGAGGGAGGCGAAACAAAAATAAAGCATACCAGCCTGTGCGTCCGTAGTCCTACGTAGCCGTGGCAGCTGGCTGGGACCAGGCCGTGCATGATGGGCAGTAGCTCGTGCACGTGTACGCCGCGCATCTGGCGGCCTCCAGACCGCGGGGTGTCACACCGCCACCGCAGACGCACAGGAAACTCGCGCAGACCCCGCCGAATGTCGCGCGTGCGCACCGGGTCGTATAACGCTGTGGCTCGGGGCACAGCGCACATCCATGTCCATACAGCGTTCTGTATAAGGCACAGGACCAGTTCCGTCGCACTAGCACCCACCCGACGGCCACGCAGCGAGTAGAGGCCGACGTCGGCACGCGCTCCCACATTCAGCAGCGCACTACCCACTGCCCGTGCGTCACGGCAAAAAGCAAGGAGGAATAATCATGATTTACGCACGGCCAGACGTTTTGCGGGTGAGGATGTCAAAGGTGAGGACGGCGACCTGGCGACCTGGGAATAGCAGCAGGAGGAGGGGTGATCGAGAACGAGGGCAGAAGGGAAGGCGCGCTTAATGGAGGTCGTGGATCGGACAGCGACACGCCAAGAGCCCACGACGGCCCTGTCTGAAGTCAGTGTTTGTACCGGCGCACGTCATGCGGGCTGCGAGGTGGATCCCCGATACAAAGAGGCGCTGAAGAGGAAGTTAGGTTAGCCGTCGTTCTCTGGGGGAAAGGAAGCGAGCGAAAACAGGAGCAGGAGGGAGGGAGCGGAGAAGGGGGAAAAGGAGAGGGAGAGAAAGACACTTGAGGGAGGATGCGGATGGCCTCGCCCGAGCGGAGGGCGGTGTGCAGCGGTGGACGAGCACCGAAACGGATGCCAAGTGAATGGAGGCACTCACTGCACGCACGTAGTCCGATATACGCCACAGTGCACAATGTATGAGCTTTCGTTCTCCCTCATGGCATCCTGCGCCCTTGTCGCGTGTCCGTGTTTCTGGATGTCGAAGCATCCTCGCAGGCCGTCCTGCATGCGTCTGCGGAAAGGGTCAGCTAGTAAGCCAAGATCCACGGCGCCGAAGTGGGAAGAAAGAGGATTGGGGGCGGAGATGAATGCAGGGAGGACGCGCGGGCTGCCGGCCCTCGCGATCATGGGAGGGAGGTACGGAGGCAAGAAGGGAGGCGAAGGAATACGAGGAATACTCACCAAACCCCCGTACGCAAGTAACGCTGCGTCGCCGCCCCGGCCTCGGGGGCGCTTGCCACATGCGTACCGGATGACTGGAGACCCGTGGGCGGCGTCGACGGTAGTCGGCGGTTTGCAGGCCGTGTCGGGCACGGGTCCGTTCGGTGAGCCGGCCGAAGGGACTAAGGATGGCGGCGCGCAGAGCGAAGACCTTGGTGGCTGTGGGTGGGTGCTGCCAGGTGGTCTCAGCGAGATGAATGAATGGCTTGCATTCGACTCGAAATAGCGCACGACTGCGAATTGGACCGCACCATCAAAGAGATCCCAACAGCGTGCATGGCGGCATACGCGATGGAGAGAGGAAAGCAAAAGAGTCGGCGTGATCGCAGCGCAGCGGAGTTTAAATCGCGATCACGTGGCTTGTCGCGTCTACAAGTTTACGAGAGGCAGCTCAACTGCAGCTTGCAAAACCGTTCCCGAAACCTCCCGTTTCGGGAACGTTATCAGGGCCCCCGAAAATTCGATTTTCCGGAGTGACTACCCAGTCGCTGATAATACGGTATTGGTGCAGTAGAGCCTGAGTGGTTTGCTTAAATGTTGGTTATCTTGGCTCTGACGTAAATCATAGCTGTGCCAGGAGCGTCGAATATGAACCCATAGCTTGAAACCGAGTCGGGACCCGTTTCCAAATCAGAAAAATGAACTCTTTCTTGCCGGCGAACTAATTTCGCCGGTTTACTTGGCGGTGCACGGGCATCAGGCAGACGTGATCTCCTTTGGCCACGTCGACCTCTTGTGGGTGCTTGTTGTATTATATTGACCACTTTTAATCCCGTTGTTTCGGTGCTGATGGCGACAGAGGTCATCCACCTTCTCCACTATCTCATGCGCAGCCTTATCCTGGCCTCCCTTTTCTCACTGTTCGTGACGCCATCTGCGTTACTCCATCCTTGTTCCTCCCATTGTTCTGGGTCGGCTTTTGGGTCGACAGAAAATGGTTGCTGCCCCGAGGGTCCTGCACCCGTCTCTGAGTAAGTGCAATCTCGTGAATCTACGCATTTGTCAACGGCCTCGGTTGAAGTAGAGTTTCCTCACACGTCGAAGGACTGAGAACATCAAGTTTATCTCAGATTCCCGTTATGCTTGAGAGAGGTACGTCATCCAAACGAGGCGTTTCGAACACTTATACGTAGTTTGCAAGCGCCGATTCCCCAAAGAACTGAATGCCCTCCACCGCCAGATGGTTACCGGTATATCTCCAAGGAGGAGCACGACAAAAACGTTTATATCGGGGAGATGTTGGCAAACGATTATGCGGAATGGTATTGGCTTGAGCGAAATTGCCCGGTCCCTGGCCCTTGGGTGCAGTTCACCGACGGTACGACCGCGTTTGTAGAATAGATTCAGTCCATCCCAATCTCAGTTAAATCAGCTAGCCGCATCGTTGGTACTGTACCGTTCGTTGTCGTTGAAGACTTGATCGGTCAGACAGGAAATTGCGCAGAAGCATTTCACCATCTATCTGGAACTTTTTTGAACTGCACCTACAGCTACCTACAATCAAATACTCCTTCAATGCCGCTCCGCCCTCCGAGATGCCTGAAGCATGACTCGGACTTTTCGAATTTTGGGACTTTATTCGCTTGGACGCCGAGCAACTCCAATGACCGTCTTTATCTGAAGTTAGAGCCATTCCAGTTGACAGGACCAAGGCCACAAAATGTCAGGCAAACAACTAATGCATGCCCGAGGTAGTTATACATCACCATTCACCCTCCGAACACATCGCCCGGTAACGACAACTTATTGAAAAAGGGGAATTCTTCCCTGACCTGTTCCCGTGAAATTTCAGCACACTGAATGTTTGAACTTCAAATTGCCAACCTTGACACCATAAGAATCGAAGTTGGATGTTCCCATACCTAGAATACAGATGTAGATGCGGTGTTTTTCACAGCGTGTTACTCACTTCCTGCAGCAACTTTGGTACCCATTGGTCAGTAGTTGACGACGGAGGGGGGGGGACACGTACTGAAGACAACCGTTTCTTCCACTCCTAAAGCCCTTAATTCGACACCAATAAACAACTTTCCTGAGTCCCCAACTGTTCTGCACAATCCAATACCTGTCAAAAATTCTCAACTCAATTTACTTAAACTATCATCGAGGTTGAACTTGCCATGGTGTTTGACCAAAGGTTTGGCTGAGACATAGTTTCACTCACTCTCAGTGACGGGTCCAATTGTCTAATAGCACTCAGATCAGGATTACAGGACACCAGCCAACGCACCGAGAGATGTTCTTTGATGAGCTCCCAAGATCTCTTTCCAATCAGGACCGTGGCATCAATAGATACACGGTCTGTGATATAAGGAAGCTTTCCGTATTGAGAGAGCCCGCATTGATTTTTCTGTGTCGAAGTGAAAATACGGTTTAATTCGCGCAAAGGACTGCGAGGTGAAAAGATGAAGCCCGGTTCGGTACTCACCTGACAATGGGGATTGTCGCGAATACTCCAAGGCATATAATCTTCGCTGGCTATCCACGCGTTTCCCACAGGATCTGGATGGCCGACATGTGACGGCCAGTTTGAAGACTTGTCTGTTGTGCACGGCACACGGCGACCCAGATTGGGGAAAGGTCCTTTGTAGTTGTCCTTCCGTACGTGCGCTGGACAGTGACCCGAAAACGCGGTGCTCTTAGTGAAGGTCCGAAGAAACCATAGTGCAAGGACACGAACCTCAACCAGTGTAGTCGTTGTGAAAGACGCTTAGCAAGAATAATCCAGTACCACAAAACGGACCTTACCACATAAGCCGGTGGTGCCTTGGTCTTTGCGGGATGTGACCTGCGATGGGCGTGGGTCGAAACTGGCGGGAGTCCGAGATTGAAGGTTCCGCTGGCCAAAATTGTCGCCGTATTGGTTTACCACCTGCTCCCCAATTTCCACATCCTGGTCGTGCTGCGCCTTTTAAATGGCGTAGTATCCATCAGGAACCCGTGGGCAGAGTGCATTGGAACTTGATCCAACGGGGGCTGCGATTCTGTGAGTGGTTCCGATAGGGCAACTTCGGCAGATAACTTACGCCCAACCAATCGAAAGGAAACGGCGCAATCGACAGCAAGCGGGGTGGTCATCGAACTGTAGGTCGTGCATGCTAAGGAATTATCGTCGACAGGTGATATCGAGAAACTGGCGCGCGTCAGAATGTTTTGGAATGGGAAAATTGAAGAAATTTCACCCGATGCAACCGAACCTGGTAGAGCAATTCGCACGGCATGTCCCGACCGTTGTTTCTGTGTTGCTTGTGAGGGCAGGGTCCTGATAAACGCGATCCTGGTCACTGTGTCGGCATGCCATGATTTATCTAAATTTGTTACACCACTTGGGCTTTGATTTACGGCCTCTTGAGAAATCTGCAGCCCATTCGCGAAATATCTGGCCCAATTCAGAAAGGTTGAAACTGCCCAAACCGTCTGGGGATTCTCTACCCCTGAGAGGATTCTGGTTGGAAGAATTAGTGAACAAAGTTCTGTTTCCATAAACCCGACAGATATTTGCGAATCACTTGGTGAATCATCGTGAAGAGAGCATAGGCCCAGGGTCCCAGACATCTGGAATGGATTTGAGTGAAACAGGGAAAAGTCGTTCTAGTACGGTAAAACATCCTACCAGAGTAACTTGCTGGTCGGGATAACCGGAACCACTCGGGAAAGGTCGGGTTGGAAAACATCATAGCCACCGGCATCTACTGAGACTTTGTGATAGGGCACCCCAAGACCCAACTAGTGAGAATGCTACTGCCAGAAACGGCTGATCTTTCCACAAATAACTTGGTTAGGAATCAAAACCTTGCGATGAAGACAGGTTTCACCCCAGTGATGGCAAATAGGCATACCCATGGCCCATCATGCCAATAACTACCAATATTTACATGTACCTTGAACCTTCGAAATAACAATTTCTGAATCATCCTGTTGCAGTTTATGGCTTGAAAATCTAGTTTCTCGGCCAACCCAAACCCTAAACTGTTTGAGCTGAGTTTCATCAATTATGGCTTGTGGTGGCTTCTGAGACCTTCTGGTGGCGTCTGGCAGATCTGGAGCCATTCCGACCAACTTACCGACAGGTCCATAATTTTTTTCCCCAGCTTGACGGCCGACCCACCCTCCCTGCCCTAGGTCCCGGCTTGACCGGCCCGAACCCCCTTGAGAATAACCCGAAATATGCCCAAATAACGTAGAAACGCACCACTTCGACGTCATCGATTGTGGTTCTGTGGGCATGCTTTTTGGTAATTCAACCTACATATCTGTAATCAGGCATGCTGAAAACCCTCAATGCAACAAAATTGACATGTGCCAGCACAATAAGTACGAACGCGCCGCCCCTCAGCACTCTCCAGTCCCGTTTCTTCTTCCAAGACTCGACACCCGCATATCGAGTACAAGGAGGGATTCCGCAGACATTTGCGATCAAATCACAGAGCGCGACCACGTCGTGGAGGATCGGCAGTACTACCGGAGGTTGTTTTGAGAGGCCGAGGAGGAGTTATTAAAATGGAGACAGGCAGCTGCACGCGCCAGCTTCCCAGATCAATCTCGCTACCATTGCCCAGACAGAATACTTAAGCAATATATTTGGATCTTGACAACTATTTACGGTTACTAGCGACAGGAATGGGAAGGAAGCCGAGGGATTATAGGTGCATTGAACCAAAATTAGAGATAATCAATGAATTGAGGCTATGCTACCATACAGCTGCTAGATATACATAGATCAAGTATCAAAGATAGATGTGTACTCGGAATGATGTGAACAGCCATATACTGACAACAAGTGCTACACGTGAAAAATTACGATGGCGATCCTGAAACTGCCGACTCCAAGACATTAAGTAGCAAGTTTCACGGTGTTCCTCGGGCATGCTCGCTGCCAACGGGGACAGGTTGGCACCAATTTAGTTCACGAGAATGCCGTTACAGGCGGAGTGTGAGTTTTCAAATTGCCCGCTCCTTGCTATCGATTCTTTTCATGCGGTTTGAAGTAAAAATAAATCACAGAAGATTTGACAGATCGCGGAGTTTGAAATGGCTTCGGACAGACACGCACAATCTTATAAAGAGAGTGAAGTCTCTTTTTCCTTGTTACGGCCCTCTCATCTACTGCCATGTCGACCACTAGCTCCGCTGCTAACCCACCAGTTGCCGCTCATAATAGATTGGGGACGACGTCTCAGCGACCCAAACCATCGTCCCTATCCAACTCAGACTGGCTTGGACTCTCGCTCTTGGTTGCGAGGGCACTTACGGCAGCCGGTGAGAATCTTCTGTTCCCATATGTGAAAGGTGTCTTCGGCACGGTCGTGGTTCTATTGGAATATATCGAGGTTCGTCCTGTATGCTCGTAGTTGTAGGCTGTATATACTTATCCTTGCCACATTAGAAAGTTGAAAAGAACCGAGATGATCTCAAACAGCTTTGCGAAAATATCATCGAGATCATGAAAATTGTGCAGGGTCATATAGATTCTCACACAGATGCAGACACCGCACAGCTTGAGGAGCTATGTGCAGACCTTGATGGGTGAATACTATTTTCCCTGTCACAACAGCTAGCTCACCAAAGTCATTTGATGAAGCACATTGCAAGGAATCATAGGTGCAGTGAGCAAGTTGCAAAACAAGCCCAAGGGCTTTCTAGGCCATCTCAAGGAAATGACACATTCAAGTCATGTCACAAGTGAAATCAATGGATATGCAAACAAGATCCAGGAGCTCCGACTAAATTTCATGGTAAATAATCCATTAACTGGTTTTCATGCATCTATCTTAGTGATATTCCAGCTCGCAGCAAATCTTGAGACAAATCGTCAAGTGCATAGACTCGCGACTGCACTAATGACTGGTACACCAGCTAGTACTAATTTTATTCCTGCCTGAAGGTTTATTATCTGACATTCCTGTTCCTAGGTTCCACAGTTGTGCAAGGCAACCAGCGGTTCAATAACTGTCCTCTGGCATCCAGAATATTTCAAGGGAGACAATCTACACTGGATAGAATGCAAAAGTATTTCAGTCAAGATTTGGCGAAACAGCGTATATTCGTGCTGTATGGTCTCGGTGGTGCAGGAAAGACACAAATTGCTCTCAAGTTCATTGAAAAATCGCACACTAGGTAGGTTGTTTGCTGCTTTCAAGTCAGGATATATAATTGATGATCGTTAGGTTCTCAAGTACCTTTCTGATTGATACTAGCACCATTGAAACAATTGAGGCCTGTCTCAAGAATATAGCAGTGAGAAAGAAAATTGGTGACACTGCTGAGGGAGCCATACAGTGGTTTACCAGCAAAAATGAAGAATGGCTGCTACTCTTTGACAATGCTGATCAGCCAAACATTGACCTGAATATGTTTCTACCTCAATGCAGCCATGGAAATATCATTATTACAACTCGGAATCCTGGCCTTTGTGTCTATGCTGGTGAACACAGTCATGTCCAGGATATGGAGGAAGATGATGCTGTGACTCTATTGCTCAAGAGTGCTGTTCTGGACAATATACTACAGAACAGGTCTGCTGCTGCCACTATTGTGAAGGTTGGTCCATGTTGTACTGTATACCTTCCGAACTGACATAAGCTGAAGGAGTTGGCATATCTGCCTCTTGCAATCATTCAGGCTGGTGCATTTATTGCCAAGTCAAGAAATCTTGAGAGCTATTTGACTATCTACTCATCAAATAAGGCCCGACTGCTCAGTGAGAAGCCAGCACAGTCCCATGACAGTTATGTATGGACTGTGTACACTACATGGCAGATCAGTTTTGAAAGGCTTAGTCCTTTGGCTGCTAGGCTCTTGCAGCTTTATTCATTACTTCATCATGAAGGGATTTCAGAAGACTTTTTCATGTATGCATCAAAGTATCAACATGAATCTGCCATTCTGTCAGAGAAAGACCTAAAGGAATCTTCGGAGTTACTGGCACAGTTCATGGGGCCTGAGAAAACCTGGAATTCCCTGTTATTCCAGGATGCAACTGCTGAAATCATGACATATTCATTGATGGATTTTAATGCCGGAAAGAAGATGTTTTCAATGCACCCACTGGTGCATGACTGGTGTCGTGACACAATGATTGAGCAGGCATCATATCTTTCTTGTATCATAGGGATAATGGCAATGAGCATTACAATGATCCCTGATAGCAATATCGAGCTTGAAAGTCTCAGAATTGTATCTCACATTGATGCATTATTACATGGAGGGAGAAATCTGCCGCCAGATGTTAGAGCCTGTTATGTTGCTGTATATTATCATGCAGGACATTTTAACAAGGCAGAAAGGCATGGAGCGCTTGTCCTTGAGAACTTTAGGCAACTTTTGGGTGATGATCATCAAGATACCTTGAAGGCCATGGCTAGGTTAGGAGAAACACACAATGCTCTGGGCCAATACAATGAAGCACTGAAGTTTGAGATTCCTGTTCTTATGAAACGAAGGCAGATTTTAGGAGAGGATCATCCAGACACCCTGATTTCCATGGCCCATCTGGCACTCACATACAATGCTCTGGGAGAATTTGTGGAAGCACTCAAGCTTGAGATTCCTGTTCTTGAGAAACGTAGACGGATTTTAGGAGCGGATCATATAGAGACCAGGGAATCCATGAACAATCTGGCACTCACATACACTCATCTGGGAAACTTTGGGAAGGCATTAGAGCTTCAGATTTCTGTTCTTGACAAACAAAAAGACATTTTTGGAGAGGATCATCCACAAACCATGTTATATGTTGCCAATCTGGCACTCACATACAATCATCTCGGCCAATTTGAGAAGGCATTGAAGCTTGGCACTCATGCTCTTGAGAAACGAGGACACATATTGGGAGAGGATCATCCAGATACTTTACTATCCATGAATAATCTGGCAGTAACATACATGCGTCTGGCACAGTTTGACGAGGCACTGAGGCTTTTGGTTCCCATTTTTGAAAAACGAAGACATATTTCAGGAGAAGATCACCCAGATACCCTCCTATCTATGGCTAATCTGGCAGTCACATACACATTTTCAGGACAACTTGAGGAGGCACTGAAGTTTCAGATTCTTGTTCTTGAGAAACGAAGACACATTTTAGGAGAAGATCATCCTAGCACCGTGACATCCATGGCTAATCTGGCATTCACATACGATCGTCTGGGGCGATTTCAGGAGGCACTGAATCTTCAGCTTCCCGTTCTCGAGAAACGAAAGAAGATTCTAGGAGAGGATCATCCAGATACCTTAAATGCCATGATCAGCCCAGCAGTTTCACACAGAAAGCTTGGCCAATTTGAAGAGGCAAAGAAGCTGCAAATATCTCTTCTAGAGAAAAGAAGAAAGATCTCAGGAGAGGACCATCTAGATACCCTGAGAGCCATGGTCCATTTAGCAGCTACATACCACAATGTTGGAAATACTGGGGAAGCAGACAAGCTTAGCATTCCTGCTAGGGAGAAACTGGTAGGAGACCGCAATCCAGCTACATTAAATGCTGTCACCAATCTTGCATCTGTATACCGTAAGGTCGGTAAGATTCAGGAGGCTGAAGAGCTGGAAGTATTATTTTTGAACACCAAGACAAGGATATAGTTCCAGAGATTAACTCGCTTAGGTCTTCCATAGCACTTGTTCATGCGATAAATTGATATATATATATATATGACTATGATAGAGGCAAACCGAGTACATAATTGATTCAGGTGCTAGTATGAACAAACAGAGGAGATCCAACAAGGATTCGTGATTATGGCAATAATTATGCTTTGGAGTGGAGGAAAGCCGGAGTTGTGATCGCAACATGGCGGAGTTTAAATCGCGATCACGTGGCGTGGTGTTTTTGCGTTTCCAATATACATCCGCGAATTACGGTTACCCGAGAAGTCTATTTTGGCCGGTTCCCTTATATTTTTGCATCATTCAACTTGGAACATTATCTCGAGCTTCAATTTGGGTGGCTCGGATTGTTCTCAAAAAAATCACTGTTCGTGCTGGAAAACTGCAGTGTTGCGGCCAGTGTGATGGCGCACCAATAATATTTGATTTCATTAATTTGTTGAGGACATCGGGCTCGTCCCTCTGAACAGTTCGACATCTTACTTTATGCAAAAGTATGCTATAATTGTTGAGAAAAACCGCGAAGACCGACCGGTCATTACCTTTGTTGACATGTTGTAAGGAACCTTCGGTATGTAAGTACATGGTACGCACGTACACGCGAATACAGACAAGTCGATCCTTCGCTTCGCTCTGGCGCGGGGATGTTAGCTCGCAGGTCATGTAAGCAAACAGGTTGAAGTCCGCGAGGACGGGGATGGGCTGGGTGAAAATGACAATGTCGTTGAAATCGCCCACACCAGGGTATATCCCGTACGGAACGCCGAGGTGCGAAAATGTGATAGACACATTCATACGATCGATGTCTGCCCAGGTGACGGTGCCTGAACGGTTGTCAGGCTATCGTGGACTATAGCGCATCGCTGGGGAACGTACATGTGGCGACAGTGAAAAGGTTTTCAATGGCGAGCCCGGGGAGGTTCGACAACATAGTCAGAAACGTGGCGCAATTAACTGAAGAGGAAGACGTTATACTTACGGCCGAGACGCTCATCGACATTGGGAATGCATTGGACTGTGGCTGTGAAGCGTCTCGCATTCCAACTCAATGCCTGAAGTGAGGGGACACGCACCATGATTAGGATGGCATTCACGGTGTTTTCAAATTGGATAGCCGGATTTCCCGCTGAATATTACGAAGCTATAACACGGCTATAAACGCTGGCTCGAGAAGGCTGGAAGAAGATCTTATTGACGCCGAGAACGGGGAGACTGATCCCGATTACAACTAGGATCACACAGCGCACGACGATGGCGAAGATAGATTCGCCTCTAGAGTTCAGTCAAGAAGACTACTCAATTGTGGTAGCAGATATCTCTCCTAACAAGCAGCTTCCCCAACGGACAATTCAACAGCACCATCCATGGTGAGGGATGCGTCGCTCGACAGCCGCCCCAGAATTTCAGTTTCTGCTCCCAGAGTCTGTCGGGAGATGCGAGAACTGTAGCTGTTCGGAAGGACTGTGAAGACCGGTGAGGCCTCGTGGAGCAGAATTCTCCTACTGCTCACCAGCGATCTCGAACACAAGTAGAAGCCAGTCTACTATGGCCGCTTCAGAGAAGCGACTGAGAAAGAGAGTCTTCTAAGGATCCAACCGTTTCCGTTTACTTTTCCTGGGGTAGCAAACAGTTTATAAACCGTTTGTAAACGGTTTAAACGATTGTCAAGAATCTGACAGCTTACCAGGTCTTGGAGGTTGTCTTTTGATGCAAAAGATTGTGCCAGCCAGGTCGATACGTGTGGTCAAAACCCAACAGAGTCCCAGAACACAGAACCGCTCACCGATACGCAGGACCTTCCAAATTAGTGCGCGTTTTGATCACGCTTGGCCTTCTCGGCAAATGAGGCACCAGCATTCCTCCCTTATCCCGCCTTCACGTAGATCTTGGTACACTTCGGGGTCAACGTATAACATCAATTCGTTGTATGCATGTTCAGAATGGTCAAATTCCTTGATTTGACCCCTCCGCCAGGTGCGAGTGAACTGCCCTGAAAAAAACCATTTGGGGGGGGGGGCCGTTTCACAAAGGACAATGGGTCCTGGACCCAATTCTGGCCGGAATATTATGTTTGTGCGCATGGGTATGGTATCGTTATACAGAAGTTACATTTTCTCTCACCAATTTTTGAACACGGAACGAGCCCATGAGTACCAGATTTAGGGTTTTTTATAGGGGGTCAGAGAATAATTCATATTGGACACAATAATTGCGCGCTTGGGCTGGGGATTTGGGAGGAGGGGCAATACTATATGCGGAATTGACCTTGGATGTGAACAAGGCTCCTAGCCGACCGGCAAGAAGTTGTTTGGCCCTCACAATGGTGCTCGGTCTGGGTGTTTTTACATGGTTGGACTCCAATCCTACGCGTTTTGGAGGTGCCAGTTGCGGGACAAGGAGGAGATATTGAGACGAGATTTTTTGGGAGGAGGTGGGGAATAGGAAGTTGCCCAAGTACTGTAGTGTCTTACTTGCGGGACAGGTTTCTCGACAAAAAATGGGGTTTGCAACGAGCTCCAAAAAAAATAGCCGGAATAACGTTAGGGAGAGTCTGAAGATAAAAGTGAAACAGACGAGCATGGACCAACTCATCCCGTGGAGGGGAGGATAGAAATTACGAATCGAACGGGCATGCGTTCTGCACAACAAAATCAACATTTAACACTAGGAGTACATTCAAGCGGGGTAGGACAAAGTGTTCTCAGTCAGCGACGCAGTCGTATGATACCATCTGAAGGATCCTGGCCCCTTGTCATTTCTTGCTCTGTATGCATCAATCGAGCACATACCGCGTCGTTGAACCCAAAGTTGACGAGATTCGCCACGTTGCCCGAGACCTAGACGTGTGATTGGTGACAAATGCCGCTGGCTAGGATTGGAACTTACCGCGAGTCCTTCCCCTCCGCAGTTCCCTTGGCTGTGGAAGTGAGTAATCAGTACAACCTTCCTTGCGTCCCAGGGCTCATGAGCTCGACATACTTCCACAAGGTGCACCTCACGCCGGCGGCGACAGAGACACTGGAGACCGACTCGATGAACGGTGAGGTCGCCTCGATGCAGCCGGTGGGCAAGTCGTCGACAAACGTAATACCTATCATCAGTGAGGGTGGACCTTGCGCGTAACCGGCAATAGCGCACCGTTACCACTGAAGTTGACTGTCAACGAGTTGAGTACCTGGAGAAACCTAGCAAAGGAAAGCCGTACTATCCGTCCAGAAGGTGATCAAGTCAGAGCTGCGTTTGACAACCTAGTAGTGGGTGTTAAAAATGACATGTGCGTTAGAAGAAACCTGAGCTTACAGCAACAGCTCGGGCTGAGGTTGCGGCGGCGAGGATGGCGCAGAAGAGAGGAGGAAAGCGAGCCATGAGGACAATGCAGAACAAAGAAGCTGAGTTCAGAGAAGGTGAGTTCACAGAAAGCCCAACGTTCAGGTGGATATGTTGTATTTTTTGTGGGCCAGCGTCAAGCTCGTTCCGGACCGAGTTCACTAAACCAGCGGCGACCTGAGAAAACTCAAGTACCGTGTGTGGGACGCTTCGAACGAACTTAGAAAGAGGAGCGGCCTCGGAAAGGTGATGGTGGACTATGAACAGCACAAACGGCGCTTTCGAAGTCGAGTTGTGTACCCGGGTCCGAGTTTTCAAATCTTTCACGGGGTGCGCGCGCTTTTTCTGGCAGAGCTGTTCCAATTCAAATTCAGACAGGCACCAGCGCGCGGCGACCTGAGAAAACTCACACAGGGGGCATCAGCCACCGCTTAAAATCCATAAGCCGCAGGCGCTCATGAGCGGCGGGTAGTTGGCAGGTTGCTCGCTTATTGATGGCTCGGCGAAATCGCCTCGTGTTTTCCTCGTGTATGTGTGTAATAAACATTTATCTGTGGTGGGTTCAAACCTGGGTAACGGCGTTCTTTTTAAACATCACATTTTATTTAGGGGCAGACTCAGAAATATAAAAGGATTGTTGGCTACACATCCAGTAGATTGCCGAACTCTTTGTAGACATATTCTCTACAACAGTTCTATATTTTCGCAGCCTTCACGACCTTATTGTTTCCAAAACTGGTTCTAGTTTAGTGGGGTGGGTTGTACTTGTGCTATTCTGTGAATTCTTGTCTTTCAGAACAAAATTCCAGATAATATATTAGCTTGACTGGGTCCCATTTTCTGGAACATGCCAAGTTGTAATATACTGTGCTACTTCACCATCCCAGCACTCTCTACGAGCTCACCCCTTTCAAGGCTATAGACCTCAGGCACCCAATGGCACCCAAATAAACACTGACCGAGATGGGTTCACCTATAGCCATGACATTGGTTCCTCCTCAAAGACTGCAAACATTCAAGAGGAGTTTTGCCACTTGACAATTGTATATCTCTGAGATATTATGCTTTTCAGGATACTGGTTGTGTTCCAAGAGCCACACAAAAAATTCTAGGCTCCGTGGATTGCATCGACTTAGTGAATATTTTCTGTCCCTGACAACACACCCGAAAAAGACTCAACAATGCTGACAGAAATTGTCTGTAGAGTGTGGTAATCTTTTGGAGGTGTAGGTGACATTCCGGTTGCATATCTGAGTGTGCCACTAAATAGAATATGGTGTTTCAAAAAGAACACTACTACCCAGGTTTGAACCTGCTACACATCAATGTTCATTACAAATACACACGAGGAAAACATGAGGCAGTTTCTCCGAGCCATCAATAAGCGAGCAACCCGCCGTTCATAAGCGTCTGCGGCTTATGAGCTGATAAGCAGTGGGGCATGCCCCCTGTGTCAAACACCGTGCGTGGGACGCTTCGAGCGAAATTAGAAAGAGGAGCGGCCCCAGAAAGGTGATGGGGGACTATGAACAGCACAAACGGCGCTTTCGAAGTCGAGTTGTGTACCCGGGTCCGAGTTTTCAAATCTTTCACGGGGTGCGCACACTTTTTCCGGGAAAGCTGTTCTAATTCAAATTCAGACAGGCAGGGTCTTGGGAAAGCTAGTTGGCCTGGGCCGAGCCTGCGTCACCTTTCTCGGTTGTTTGGAACCTCTGGGAGCTGCGTAGTGGGGCCTGATGGCCGTGAGAGATCCAGGGGCGATGGTGTATTTTTACTTGCTTTGTACACCGGGATATCTCCTGGAAACCGGTGTTGGCTGTGCGGACTGTGCCTTGTGAGCTATAACACAGCGGAGGCCGAAGGATTTTTGGGACCAAAATATGGCATCCAAACATGTCTTCCTGTTTGAGAATATGTTTCACACGTGATGTAAAATCAATCCCAAAAATTCCTTCTTAGGCCTATTTTCTACACGAAATTCGACTCCGAACATGCTGTCTATCTGCGTCGCAAAAATACATCCAAAAATGGATTATTTTTGACAAGAGTTTCGACGCCGAAACAGGTAGAGAACAAAGCAAATTTTGCTGTTTGGGTCCCAAACTAAGGTCTTTTCTTGCATGAAAAACGCCACCAAAAATAATGTATATTTCGGCTTGACTTTGGACATGAAGAGGCCTCATTTTAAGGGTACAAAAAGAGGATGGAAAATCCATCGGTTTCAGCTCATGTTCCAAGGGGCCCAAAAAACTGGCCAAAGGGAGAGACATGTTTGAATGTCATGTTTTTGGTCCAAAAATCCTTCGGCCGCCGTAATGTAAGCAGCACTAACGCGCTTTCGAACTTACATTGTACGGCACACGTGCTTGTCGGAGGTTTGAGCCATGCTGGCATAAACTCGGCACGTTGCGCCCCTGGTTTCCAAAAAAAAATCAAGTTTCCATGTGCATAAGCAACAACGAAGTGTTCAGTTCAGAGGCCCGCGTCACGCTTCACTCAGTCAAAATAGTACAGTAAATGATGTATAGCACAGATGGATCGCACTTGTCGTAGGCTTGAGCCATACTGGGATGGATTCGGCACATTGCGCCACAGGTTTCCCAAAACAAACTCAAGTTACCTTGTGCATAAGCAACAAGCCTTTGCTCTCTGGATGTAAACCTGCCATACTTAGACTTCAAAAATTCCTTTTCTTAATTGATGAATTTCTGTAGGTAGATATAAGGGTAGGTAGGATTACAAGGCAGAAGGTGAGTTCACGGCAAACCCAAACCCAACGTCCCGGCAGCAGCGTTGGATATTTTATCGCTAGGTGTCAAGCTTGTTCCGGACCGAGTTCACCAAACCAGCGGCGACCTGAGAAAACTCAAGCAGCGTGCGTGGGACGCTTCCAGCTGAATCAGAAGGACGAGCGGCCTCGTGAAGGTGATGGCGAGCTACGAACAGCACAAACGGCGCTTTCGAAGTCGAGTTGCGTACCCGGGTCCGAGCCTTCAAATCTTCCACCGGGTGTGCGCGCTTTTCTCGCGAGAACTGTTCCAATTCAAATTCAAGCAGGCAGGGTCTGGGGAAAGCTACTTGACCTGGGCCCAGTGTGCTTCCCCTTTCGCGGTCGCTTGGAAACGCTGGGGCTCTGAGGGCCGTGAGAGGTCTAGAAGTGACGGTGTGTTTTTACTTGCAGTCTAAATAAAGCAGGTTTACATCCAAAGAGCGAAGGCTTGTACCTTATGCACAAGTAACTTGTTTTTTTTTTTTTTTCGGAAACCAGCGGCGCAACATGCCGAGTCCATGCCGGTATGGCTCAGACCTCCGACAAGCGCGATCCCTCTGTCTCTGTTCTACAAGATATGCCTATAATAATTTGCCGCTCTGCTCTGCGGTAGAAAACCTGTGGTTGTGTCTTGGGCATAGCCACCCGTTTTGTACCACAGAACGGAGCGGCAAATGAATGGGGCGCCCGATTCCAGCAGTGGGTGTGCCCTATTCTCTACTCCATATTGGAATAGGGTTCCCTATTCACGGATGAGATACATAGGTATTCGGCAGAGAGTAGGAGTCTTTCGGGACTCGCTGCTCCTCGCCGGTGCCTTGCATGCAAGTTGCAGTCATCCATTGGCTCTTTTCTCGGAAAATCTTTGTCTCTCAAGTCCAGACCTGCTAAATCTACTGAACTTCAGGTGCAATGGCCGATGTCAAATCAATATTCCCACGCTTACAGCCGATGTCAGTACCGAAGGCGCGAATCAGAAAACTGCCGTTTTGGGCATTTTCTGATGTCCGCGACCGATTTGCCTATATCTCAATGAGTTTTGCACGGATTGACTTGAAACTTGGATAGATAATTCAGGCTAATTCAGCCGCTATTAGTGATAGAGAGACATACAGGAAAATATTTTATCGTGCACTATATGTCACACTGGGTTTTGCGGGCAATAGACCTTGGCTACATAGCTGGAATCCTGTCCAAATGACCTAGATTTTTGGGAGGGGGTACTAATCTATGTATTGAATGAAGTGATAGAGCTAAAATTATGAGGAATTTACTTCCTGCCCTTCCTGTCTCATTTGGGGGTGTGTTTTGGGTAGCAAACAAAGAATGGCTCTAGGTATGTAATGTATTCATAATTTGGCTCTATCATCTCACTCAGTACACATATTAATGCCTCCTCCCAAAAATCCAGCTCATTCGGGCCAGATTTGGGCTCTGTATTCAGGATCCATTGCTGGAGAAGCCTGATATGACAGATGGTAAACAACAAAAGATTTTTTCAGATATCTCTCTATCACTAATAGCGGCTGAATTATCCCGAATTATCTAGCTATATTTCAAGTCAATCTGTGCAGAAGTCACCGAGATATAGGCAAATTGGTGGCGGGGATCAGAAAATGCCCAAAATGTCAATTTTTTGATTCGCGCCTTCGGTACTGACAATGGCTGTAAGATGCCGAGTTGCCGAGAGTTCGACTGACCCAAATCTCACTGCACGTTTTTCAAGCTTTGCTACTGAGAAACTGTTGATTGGTCAAGAGAGAGAGAAAAAATAACAAAATATAATCTCTTCAATACATATGGCTGGGGGGACTTTTGAGATTCCACGAAATGAATGAGATCACTATCTGCGGGTGGCCCCCCCCCGGCTAGTTCAACGTAAATTTCAAATCTGGATAATCCCCCCAAACAAAATTGAAGAGAATACATTTTTGAATTGTTTTGTCCGCGACAACTATTTGTGATCTCCGCTGTAGAGCTTTAAAAACTTGCAGCAAGTTTCACCTCGAATCATCGGGATATCACGTATGTAACAGCAAGTCACACCAAGCTGGCACGGTCCTCTTCTTCGTTGTTGGCCACCCTGGATTGTCTAGAAGCTACGCACCTGTACAATAAATTTTATAAAATGTCTGCTTTTGATGAATGATGTTGACTGATGTTGAACAACTTGAACACATGTATAAAAAGCGAGTAAAAACCAAGTAAAAACTCAATTTCTGAGCTTCCATCCTCCGAGCTTTGCAAGTTTCAAACAACTCAAACCCACCGGTGATGATGCAGTTTGGGTCCTATGGAATAAACGAAACTATTTGGACCTTAAAATCCGATCTTACCGTTGCTAAAGTTGCTCTGGAACTGGCATGGGACCGGTTCTGAAGCATGTCGCTCAGAAACTCTGCCCTATCCTCACGTCGGAGCCTTTTTGTATTATGGATTTTGGGGAGGTGTCCCCAGAATATACTCTCATGTGGATATACCAAAAAGAATGGAGGAATTCGATGAACTGGTGCCATGGAACGAGCGCGACTCATGGGTCAACTGAAATCGATCGCGTCACATGTAACTGTGCACGTGACCGTAAGGGTTGATCAAGACTGCCCACCACCACAAGTTCAGACGGTGCGACTTCCTCTGTGTGACAGATAAAGATGTCAACGAATGTGATTCAAGTTGTATTAAACTTAGTTCAGCACGGACATCAGGCAGATGTGATCAATTTTTTCCCCTTTGGCAATGGCCACGTCGACCTCTTGTGGGTGCTTGTTGTATTATATTGACGTAGTACTTCTAATCCCCGTTGTTTCGGTGCTGATGGTGACAGAGGCCATCCATCCTCTTCACTATCTCATGTGCAGCCTTAACCTGGCCTCTCTTTTCTCACTCTTCGTGACGCCATCTGGGCTACTCCATCCTTGTTCCTCCCAATGTTCTCGGTTGGCTTTTGGGTCGACAGAACATGGTTGTTGCCCCGAGGGTCCTGCACCCGTCTCCGAGTAAGTGCAGTGTTGCGAATCAGCGCATTTGTCAACGGCCTCGGTTGAAGTAGGGTTTCCTCGCACGTCGAAGGACTGAGAACATCAAGTTCATCTCAGGTTCTCGTGATGCTTGAGAGAGGTACGTCGTCCAAACGAGGCGTTTCCGACAGTCATAGAGAATTTGCAAAGCGCCGGTTCCCCAAAGAACTGAATGCCCTCCACCCCCCGATGGTTACCAGCGAATCTCCAAGGAGGAGCACGACAAAAACGTTTATATCGGGGAGATGTTGGCAAACGGTTATGCGGAATGGTATTGGCTTGACCAAAACTGCCCTGTCCCTGGCCCTTGGGTGCAGTTTACCGACGGCACGACCGCGTTTGTAGAATAGATTCAGTCCATCCCCATCCCAATCAAATTAGCTAGCCTCATTATTAAGACTCGATCAGTCGGACGGCAAAAATTGCGCAGAGGCATTTCACCATCAATCTAGAACTTTTTTGGACTACACCTACACTCACATACTCGTTCGATGTCGCTCCGCCCTCCGAGGACTCGGACTTTTCCAAATTCTAGAATTTCACTGCGTTGAGGCCCCCCGTAGTCAGAGAGTCTGACTACAGACGTAGTCGCATGGTCATTGGACTACATGCGACTACGTTGTCCTCCCCTTGGCCTACCTGTGACTATGTCTTAGTTGGTGTTATTGTGCTCAAATTTGATGTAAATAGATGTTGTTGAGTTATCACAAGTCGCTAATGATTTTTGGTTTTGTGGGACTTCCATAAATCTGGCATCGGAGCAACGGTCCGCACCCAGATGCCATCCATCTAAATTAGGAACCGGGGTCATGGACAAGGACTGGAGATGGCAGAGAGGTTTAAGCAGTGCATTAACGAAGAAATGACCGAAAAACTGCCAACAATGGTTGGACGAGCTGTGCCCACGCGGGTAGGAAGCTGTCTGCAGGCACAACCTCACTGTGTGCCATAAGCCAAGCTCCGTGAACGTAGTCAGACTCGGGCAAAGATAAATCGCCGCCATTGCCGCCATGGCGGCAGTTGGCGACAGTTTGGCGGCACCTAGGTATTTACTGTAGCAACCTGACCTGACACTATGTCTCTGTATTGTACAGTACTACTGGATGAGTATACACGAAGGGACTTGACTTCGTGGAATGTGGATCTTTGGTGGATCTGCCTCCAGGCTTGCTCACTCATTCCGTGTTTTGCATGGGGATTTGGCGGCACTTTGGTGGAGTCCGCGCCACCCTCGTCACTTCGGTACTTCGCTTAGGACTGTGGACCTTCGTGACTTCCAAAACATTGCGTGAAAGTCCGTAACCTCAGCTCGATTTAGTGTAATTTCGTCACTTCCTCTGTGCACTGCAAGTCCCCGTGAAAGCTCGTCACTTGAGCTGCACGGAGCGTAACCACATGACCGCGGCTATCCACGTGGAGAGGACGGCCAATCGCGAGCGTAGCGCCCACTCAAGTTTACCTCCTGTTTTGCAGCATAACATTATTGAGTACAGACTTCGTTCCACACGTCGTAAGTCGGGGGATACAGGGATCTGGACTTGTGGCGTCGAGTGGTTCAACCTGGCGTGAAATTGCTTGTAAAAGTGATTGAGAGTAACTCGCGGGGTGTCAGATCTCTGGATCGACCACACTGATCCGCTACCCCCCCCCAGATGGGGAAGTTAAGTCCGAAACCTTGAATCCCACTCTTTTGCGGCATTAGAGGTTAATGAAAGGCCTATTTAATGCTCATATTGCTTGCATTACATTATGAAATACATGTCTGTGAAGCTATGCCCCATAATTAAGTGTAGTACAACAAAAGTGGAACTTGTCCGAAAGTCCGAAAGCTTTCGGAACGCGGATATCAACCAAACACGTGACTACCACGCGAGTGGCCGATCCAGAGATCTGACACCCCTGGGAGTAACTATTAGATTATACAATTCCCGACTCCAAAAGGCTCTTCGGGGTTCAATTATGCCTATGAATCCTTATGACCTAGAACCAATTTGATGATTTTTTAACTCGTAACGAGACTACATTGAGCAACGGTTGAACACGAATTGACATCAATTCCGAATTGATGTGAGCTGATGGGAGATGAGATGAGATGTTCAACTTGATGGCAAACCAACTCGACAACGCCAGGGTCCCGCACAAGCTGAGGGAGTCAGCTTTTACGACTCCCCTGACTTCTTGCGACTCATAAACTATGTATTTTCTAGGACATCATATTATATGTACATTGACTTGACCCGCAAACCCTCTCTGTGAACTAGATTGAGATTCCTTGCAACGCTGCAAGCCTGAGGTTGCACTGTTTCCTCCACTCAATGAGTCCACAAGATTATTCTCCATGTCCCGGGGAAGTAGATCCCTATACTATCGCGCAAAAGCTTGACTATGTGTTGAGACGACTGATGCCTGGAGGTACGTCGCTGACATCCGCTCCTGCTTCAAATCTAACGCCACGTATCCAGTTTTGATCTGGGCGGTAGACCTGGACAAAAATGCGAACCTCCTCAATGCAGTACGTGCTCGTCATAATACCCAAAGAAAAACCCGAACCATTACCAGGTCGTAGGCAAGTCGCTAATCCCCGCGACTAATGAAAAGGACTGTCCGGCAGACGGTGTTTGGCCGCGTACATCTGTAGCCACTACCGCCACTCTTCCGTGCGATGTGTCCAATCCCAATGGACCGAAGAGGGAGAGGCGCTGTGGAGGTCCTGCTTGAGGAGATCCTTCTGAAACATTTTGTGGCTTAGATACTATGATGTTGGCTGTGTTTGGGCAATGCTCGTTTTAGTTTTGTTGGATGGATATGTTTAACGACATCATCCATCTCATTCGATAATAGGGTCATTCACAGTCTCCCTTTTTAGCGTCCTTTTTACTCCCTTTTCTACTCCCTTTGTTCTCCCTTTTTCAATAACATAACTGAGTGAGCCATAAAATCCAGAAAAATTCACCCCAGTCTTTTTTGAACATCTTAGGTGGTAGGCAACCTTTGGGGAACAATGGGAGGACCCAAACTGCATGCAATAGAGAAATAGAGTTGAAAAGGGCACGAAAAAGGGCGGAAAAAGGGAGCCGCGGCGGGGGGTTTCACAGTTCACTTTTTCCTGCCCTTTTTCGCTCCCTTTTTCGATAGATTTCTTTCAGTTTTTCAGCTGGGAAGTTCGTTTTTTGCCTTTTTAACACTTTTTATATATCAGAATTGAAAAGGGGGAAAAAAACCCCGGTGAAAGACGGCGGGAACCACAAAAAAGCCCGAAAAAAAGGGGAGAAAAAGGGGAGGAAAAAGGGAACTGTGAACGACCCTAATATTAATTCTGTATGCCTGTTAGGTGCATTATTCTATTACTATCTTCGCAGCGTACCGCCACCGCTACTACCAACGCTTGCATATTCAAAATGAATGACAGAAAAATGAAGATGAAAATGAGAATGAGAATGAGATGAATGCAGCCTGGCCAAACTCGAGCCACTGGCGTCTCAACGGGAAGTCGGCTCGAGTCTGTCTTCCGCTCGAGCCAACCTACCGCTCGAGCCAAGGTATCGTTCACGCTACTATCTGCGATCTGTGATCTACTTCTGTGAACATACCAATGGAAGATCTCAAGGCGAAGAAACGACCAACGCGCTGGCAGCTGAGAAACTCGAAGCCTATGAAATTTAATCTAGACACCTGTCAGCAGAAACTCTCAAGTACAAGAGAAGAGGTACTTAATGGTTCCGTCGCGGTTCTACGTGCCGTGATCAGTTGTCCATGGGGTCTTGACCTTGATTTCAAACAAACGACATCGCCTCCCTCCGTGCACTTCAAAAAATGCTTGCTGCCGTTTGTCCTTGGCCCACTAAGGTAGGCGACATCCGCATCCATCAAGTCACGTGATTCAGAGCGTGACACTGCCTTCCCACCCATACTAGTCGGGGGCGTCGGGGTACAGACAAAAAGTAAAACCACAGAAAGGCTTAGTTTGACCAAAGGAACAATCCTGTGGTCTCAGATGTCCAATATCTACTCTCAATAAAATCCTTTTCATTGATTTTTACATAAGTGCTCCAAATGCAAAAGTGAATGGACTGGCATAGAAATGTAAAAAATCTTCCAAAAATTCGTGCTTCCCAAAAAGGAAATTACACGATCACGTGTCACTTTGATTGGCTTTACCTTTGCATTCCTCTTGGTGGACCAACAGGGCATTTGGCTCGTTTAAGGCTCTGCAAGGATTGAAATGCAAACTTTGCCAGCCAAAGCCTGAAAATAGGCTTGAAACTACCTGTAGATGAGAGATGAGTCCGTTTATCAACAGTGTTGCTTCATAGACAGACCACTGTGAAAGGTCAACATTAAGTAAATAGTCTTGCATCAGGTCTCTGAAGTCAGAGTCTGTGTTGCAAATGATGTATTTAAAGTACTGCATGCTTACATTTCTTATTCAGAAAGGTTTTCTGCATACAAAACAACAAGGTGACAACCAAGGTTTTTTACCTCTGTACCTGTCATACAAGCCAGGAGACATCCTCCACAATATTTGAGGCCTTCAGCAGTGTTCCACTGATAGCAACATTTTTCAATCTTGTCTCAGGCTGTACAGACACTAAAAAAATTTCGACTTTTGAGATTTCGCGCTTTCTCACGTTACTGTCACGCATCAGTCACGTTCACGTGACTCGATGGATGCGGATGTCGCCTACCTTAGTACTCTTGGTTTGTCCACGCGTCCTGTTCACACTCGCTGCTGAATTCCGTATGGCCGAGACGCAGCCGCACTCTGCCCGTAGCCATTTGCGACCCGATAGACTCTCGCCCATCCCCATCCCTCCGTCCGCCAGTGTGCCTCGTTCGTGTATCCAAAGATGGTGCCATACGGACACGGGCATTCCCGCGCCGCCGGGCACTCTCTTTGCGATCCACGACAAGCGCACATCGGAGGCAGGCGCAAGTGCGGCGTCCGCGTGCAGAAGGACAGCGGGGCGTGCACGTCCACGGCCAGGCGGGGATGGTGCGATTAGGTGGGTAGGGCGGGCGGTGAGCGAGCGGCAAACGGGAAGCGGGAAGCAGCAATGGAGGGTACCGGGTAGAGATAAATCGGCGGACATCAGCCTGCCCGTCCCCGGTCGCGTAGACGGCACCATACACCATACGCGGACGTAGCCATGGTGGATGGCTCGGACAAGGGCGCGCGCGCTGGTAGCAACTCGCGCACACGGGGGTATCGCGCATCGTACCGACACCGACACCGACACCCCCACAAGAACTGCCGCTGCGCGAGAGCACCGTGTCGTACAACGCTTGGCCCGCCTCCGCGCACATCCATGCTGAAGCTGCGCGCCGGGACCTCAACGCTAACGCGCGCCCCACGGCGACGCAGCAGGCAGTCGCCGCTGTCGGCGCGCGCCCACCCACATTCACAGCTGCGTATGTACTACCCGTGCGCCGCAGCAAAAAAAGATCAGGAATTCGTGATTTACGCATCGGGTTCGTTTTGGGAGTCCATGTCGGGTGAGCGGGTCACGCGAGTACTTGCGCGGTGCGGGCGAGGATGTCAACGAGGACGGCGGCGAGCTGGAGATCAGGGATTAGCAAGCGAGTCGATAGCGATAGAACGATGGATGAGCAGAAGGAGGAGAGACCGGGACCGAGAAGGATGCCGGAGCTCAGCGTCGAGGCAAAGCTCAGCGGAGGGCGGGGCGAATCGCCAAGAGCCGCGCGGAAAGCGGCGTTAGATGGGGAGCGAGCGGGAGAGCAAGGCAGTACACGCACCTGGATCCGCCCTTGGCTGCATCCAAAATGGACCGCGGACGTTGACTCAGGGACGGGATGCGGATGGCATCGCCGAGCGCGGAGGAGCAGCGCGGCATGTAAGGTGGACGAAGTAGAAGTAGAGGCACTCACTCCATGTATTCGATGTACCTCGTAGCTTTCCGATGCCATCCTCCGTCCCTGCTGCGTGTCCGTGGCGCTCCGCATCTAGGGCAGCTGCCGCTGCCCAGGTCACCCTGCGTTCGGATTGTGTACCTGCGGCAAGCGCCAGTCAGCAAGCGCAAGATCCACGTTCAAGTGAGGAGGGAGAATGGCGGGTGAAAGAAGGGACAGGAATATTGATGAGGTATGTGTCGTAGATAAAGAGATATGCGGCGCGGGGATGTGGACGTGGACGGGAATGTCAAGCACGTGGAAGTACGATGCAAATAGGGAAGACACGCGGCGTAGCTAAGTAGCCCAGTTGGAGCTCGTGATCAAGGGAGGGAGGGGGAGTGGAATAGAAGCGACAAGAAGGGAGGCGAAGGCTCAGAATACTCACCAAATCCTCTCCTTACGCGAGCGATGACTACGTCGTCGCCCCGCCTTCTCGAGCGCATGGTACGACCCGGGGATGGCCAGAGACATGCGGGCAGCGTGGATGATACAGTGGTCGGCGATTCGTGCGGACTGATGCGAAAGCGTGTCGGGCACGGGACCCTCCGACGCGCAGCACCAGTCTGGTGCCGTTGTGACCAAGGACGACGGCGGGCGGCGGTAAGCAATGGTCGAGGCTTATATCTTTCAAATAATCTCTCCGGCCTTGGGACTCGGGATCTGACTCGAAATTGCGCATGACTGCAACGTAGACAGGAGCACGGAGGAGCTCCTAACCGCGGCGCACATTGCTTGGGAGCGTTGCCAAAATCCTCGTCGTAAGTAGTAGAAGGCAGGAGTCGTGATCGGCGGAGTTTGAATTACGATCACGTGGGCTCGTCTCGTCACGTTGGCGCTCCGAGGTTGCAGCCCTGAGCCAATGCAACGTGGTAAACGTCCCGCGAGAGTCCAGACGTGGTGCAGAGAGTTATTTAGAAAGGCACGAAGATTTAAGAGGGTCCCAGCCGCAAAAATGAGCAGCAAAGAAGCGTGATGAAACCTAGTCTCTTATAAACAGACGCTACTACAACAATATGGTGCTCGTACTCGCATGTTGTAGGTTAGTTAGATGAAACCGAGTTAGTCAAAGTAAGTAACAGGGAATACTACTGTCGCCAGAAACAGACATGACATTTGACAAAGTTTCAAAGTTGGGGAAGAACGGAAAGCACGGATCCGATCCATCGCGCGAGGGAATAACCCCACAAAGCAGGGCTCTTATGGTTCCTTCAGTGATGAGTATGAATATATGACCAGAACATCAAATTATAGCGGGCGGGCCGACCGACTATGTCGGCCCGGAAGCTCCAACTGGTTGTCTGCGGACCTGTTGGAGGGGAAGGGGATGGGAGCGACAGCGCGTCCAATTCTCTCTCGGCTTCCGTCATCCAACACTCAAACAAAATAAAAGCGGGACGACAGAAAGTGCGGGATCCGATCCATCGCGCGAGGAAATAACCCCACAAGGCAGGGCTCTTCTTGTTCCTTCAGTGATGAGCATTTCTAATGGCCAGAGCGAGCCCAATAAGTATTTTAGATGGACAACCACGGATAAACTCGGTGGAAGATGAGTGAAAAGTTATGACACAGAGAGAGTGATTGGATAAATTCTTTATAAATCTCGCCCCAATACCCTACTAAAGAATCTGCTGACGGAGGGGTCGGAACGTAACCAAGACGTGACTTATTACGAACGTTGATCAGTGTCTAGTATTTAAGTTGTATCCAACGATTTCGGACTCTTGTTATCTACGTCACGACCATTGTTGCCCATTACCAAGATGACACAAATCTGTTTTCTGGTCCACGACTCAACCCTCCCCATAAAGCACAACATATCGGGTCCCTGCTTCGTCCGGCTGAATTGATCAAGAAGCGCGCCGAGTTCAGTGGCGGGAAATGCACTGAACAAGACCTGAAAGAGGTCGAACGCAAGGCATTTCTGTCATTGTCAACATGCAGAGAGAAATAGGTCTAAAGGTCATGACCGACGGGGAATTCTCTAGGTACTTTTTCGACAGCCGCGCAATTCAAGCAACGACGCTAACTCCGCTCAGGCAGATTTTTTATGAAGGTGTTTTCGATTCTCTTCAAGGCCAGGAGCTTGATGAATCAGGTTTGTTGTGCTTGTCGCTTGAAGGGTCTCATACACATATTAAACTTATGTTCTAGTCCCTGCGGAAAAGTACCTGGTGACGACCCTACTTTTTTCGTCGTTTTGGAAACCTCAGTGTACCTCAGCTGTGTAACCCCGCCATCAAGCCATTTATTAAGCCAGAAGGAAACAGATCCTACCTGTGCACGGTGGGTTACTCCTTTGATCTCCTGTTCTTGAGATTCAAATATCGTTCTCTCGATAGGGAAAGCTTTCACGCGCGAAACCGATATATAAAGCCCAATTCGAGAACCTCAAATCTCTTGTGATGCCTTCGGTGACCTTTGCGAATTGAGGAGATCACACCGCTCACTCCGATTTCATAGGAATACAATTCATTGAAATTACGATGTGCTGTCCGGAATGGTTCCATCTTCGTCACGGAAGTCATGCTTATTCACATGAGGTGTATGAGACCGATGGTATGTCGTTCTTCGCATTATCTTACCCCCTGGACCCATTCATGGGCAAAAAGAGCAGTACTTCGCGGACATTGTGAAAATTTATCGCGAGGAAATCGCGGAGCTCTATTCGCTCGGATGCCGTGAGTCACTTATTAAGCACACTTCTCTGGCATCAAACCGCACAATTAGGTAACATACAATTTGATGATCCTGGTTTTGCATTTTTTTGCTCGACACAAATGCTCGATGGTCTGGCCGAGCTGAATATTGACGATAAAAAGCTTTTAAATTTATACATGAAAGTCTACAACGATATTTTGAGTGGGCGACCGAAGGACCTTCGAATTGGGGTTCACATCTGTAGGGGCAATTACAAGGTTACTTTTGTCATTACGTGTATCCTTCGCTTCTCACCTTTCACATTCAATTGCAGGGCGAACATTTTAGTGAAGGTGGATACGAAAGAATCGCCGAGCGACTGTTCACAGAGGTCGATTTTGATTGTTACTACGTGAGTCCCAACGCTTAGATGCACGAATATCTAATGCATGCTCTCTGGGTCCTGACGATCAGCTCGAATATGACACCGACCGTGCGGGAACTTTTGAGCCGTTGAAGCACTTTCCGAGTGACAAGACAATCGTGTTGGGTTTGATATCTTCTAAAACTCCCGTAGTGGAAGATATCCGATTCTTGCGCGACCGCGTTGAACAGGCAGCCCAGATCATGTCTCACTCAGGCCGTACGAAAGCGCAGGCTTTGAAACAGTGAGAATTACAAATGTCTACTTACTACTCATGGATTTCGAACTATTTTAGAATCTGCATAAGCCCACAATGTGGTTTTGCATCCCAAGTCGAGGGGAATATGATTACTGCAGAGGTATGTCCTACTGCCAACCGAGTACACTCAAAACGCACGCATATTGCAGGACATGAAAAGGAAGCTTCAGCTCGTTGTCCAAGCTGCAGAACATATCTGGCCACAAGTTGGATGATGATATTCTTCATTCGTCTGTCCAAACCCCGTTGCACATTTATGCGGAGTACATTATGCAGCTGTATTCAACTTGTCTGACTTCGGTCGCTCTGCCATGCCCCATTTATTATCGACAACGCGCCTGAGAGGAACATTCCTAATCACCATGGAGCTGATAAAACCGGCGCCGCATATGACGGTCATTGAAATCCAGAGCGCACGAAGGCTAGAGGCGAATCCGATCTGGACTTGAAGTGTCAACGACTGGGGCATATCCAGGATCGTCGGAATAATGATGTAGCTCAGTTCTCTGCCGTCAGGGATGCCAGCCAAAACAGCCGGGGGGTAGGTTTTTGAGAAGTTTGTTTTGCATTATCGAACCACCGATAGCAACTCCCCATACCTGAACTGCTTAAGTCAACGGTGCTTGGGAGGGAAAGTGAAGAAACCTGCGGAAATGTCCGCATGAACGTGACCAGCGAAACGGCGGCAGAATTTTCTTTCGTCCGGCCCCAACCCCCTTATGGAGATGGCTGAGCGGGGTGAAAACTACGGAGCTTGCAAGCTCTTGAATTCATATAGACACGGAGGCGCTATGACAACAATGGAGTTGATCATGATCGCTCTCAAGGTCAATTCAGTCTCAGTTTTTTTCGGCTCGCGCAGGGGACGCGCAGGTTCGCGCGACCACGCTCGAAGTTCGGTAAGCATATCAGGGAAAATGTGTTTCTGTTTGATAAACTGTCATTGAGCAAAGGTTGGGCTAGCGCGTTCAGACAAGTAGCCTAGCAAGCTGTGTGAGACAACAGGATCGGATGTGTTAACCTGATGGTTACCCGAGAGCTCGTGTCTATACCGGTGAACTTGCGAGTCAGTCAAGCGTTCATCAGGAAGCCGACCGGCAGATAGGATCCAGATAGCGGGCTTTGCCGTGCACGCGCTACTTAGTTTATCTTTTTTCTTCTTTTTTTTTTGGAACATTTGGGATAATGAGTCTTAGTCTGCAGAAGCATTCCAAGCTCATCCGCTATTGTTGCTGGTTGTGAGCCAGATCTTGCCGGGAAAATATGCTGCTCAGGAGGAAATGCCTTACGCACGTTTTTAAGCCAGTGTGGGACTCCGACCCGAAAATTGATCCTATCCCATGTTTACCAGTCATGGGTCGTATACCCACTAAAACCCCCTCGTTTGTCCTATCATATGGCAGAGAGTCTTCATCCATAAGTAGACCGCTCCAAGTGTTCAATACCAGTTGTTTCTTCAGCGCGAGTGGTCCAAATTTAATTTTGCTAGTGAGCAGACGGTCCCGCGTTAGGGCTGCATTAATTGCTTTTAACCATTGGTTATGAATTCCCAAAGTACTCTGTATTCTATCCGGGTCTTCGATTACTCTGCCTCTCTGGAGGTTCCATATTAGATGCCATGCTACCGACACTAGAATAGCAAATGTCTTCCCTTCTCTGGAAGGATAGCACCTTTTCCTGATCTGAATTTTGCCAGGTTGCATCCCAGATCAAGCACCAGCTTAGTGTTGGCCATTGTGTATATACTACTTAGTTTATCAAAATAACTGGATGCCGCTGAGATCGTATAGGGTGACATCGAGGAATTTCAAAGCTTGATGATGATCCTCCCACGGTGCAGCAGTATGTGCAACCATTCAGATTTGTGTAGCACGAGATTTGAAAGTCATATATTTCTGCGCCTCAAACCCAGAAATTCAACGACTCGGGATTCAATGAATAGTTATTCATTTGCCGAAGTCCTCAGAGACATGGAGCAACCGTGGAACCATGAAACTGCACACAATTATATAATATAATATATTGCTGACTTTCTACTCTTTATAAAATTACGTCTGTCCGAAGCCTTTAACCTCCGCTCAGACATTACGGCTCTCGAGGCCCAGCTGCTCGACTCAGACTGGGGCTTGACTCCGGCACACTCCAGCAGTTCAAGTGTAGCATATTTATTTCGAAGGAAGTACCGACCGGACCTGCTGACACCCTTGAACAGTAATAATCTAGAAATGGACAAGTGTTCATGAAATATGTCCCGTAGTGTCTGTTTTCGGGCTAGAGGGAAGAGCATACATAATATATTGTACGTGGTACATGGATATCAACACAGTACACGGAAAGAAAGAAGCTGAGGGAAGGCCGCATATGTCCCCTGAACTCCCTGCTCCGAACAGGGACAGAACAATTTAAGATTGTATCACTGGGTGTAAATGAAACTTAGCGGGAAGAATTGAAGGATAGAAAAATGCAGAATGAGGGGGATATGGAAATCTCCAAGAGCGGTTTCAGGTCCCCTTGGCAATCGGTGAGAAACAGCGCAAGCTCTCAACGCTTCGGAGAAGAATACAAGTCAACCCGATATTTGGTGTGGCAGTTCAGGCATTCGACTCGACTCGACCGCCGCTGTGGGTAACCTGTTTTAAAGCACAATTAACAGTATGCCCTCATGACCGACAGTATGAAACAAGATTTTGACGTACATGCACAGAATATATCACAGGAGCTCCATAACTGAACCATGGTATACCCTTTGGTTTCAAGAATTTTTTCCACCGGTAGTAAGCACCAAGAAACCAGGCCATCCACAAGAGAGAAAATGCAGCCACCACTAGCCAGAACTAATCACAGATCCAATCAGCTCACCCTCTTCATATTTTGTAAGTATGGGCAACGTACTGCACTTCCCCAAACAAATTTAAATGGGGTCTCAATTGTAGCATTTCGACTACCCCAAGCCAGATAGCGGCCCAAATGATATAACAAATTAGAAGAAGAATGGGGAGTAGGCATGCGAATGGGAAGAGGCCAGTGGACTCCCAGCGACCACGGTGGGTTACCAGAGACAACAACAGTGCAATGAATGTCAGTCCGGCAGCTGTCAAAGTTATGTTAATAGGCAGCAGTCGATGAACTCAAGACTTACCAATAGGAACAATAGACATGAAGGACAAGTTAAAATCTACACCGACACCGTCATCAGAAAGCCTACATATACAGCGCGAGATCAGAAAATGGTGGGAGAGAAGGGTGGAGCCATACCATGTAGTGACGTATTGATCTACTTGATATCGAAATGCAGGCTTGGAACAGTACATAGGGAGAGATCCATTCGTAAAGGCATAGCTAGGTTCACAACATAAGTCAAGGAAGGTAAAGAGAAACTTCTGGTGACAGAGCACATACTTCCAAGTCACACCTGAAGTACAGTAACCCCAGCCTCCGAACTTGATACTACCAGTTGCAAATTGTGTATCAACAGCCACCAAACTGAAGTAGTAGATGCTTTGAGGAATGGAAGAGAGAGGGTGCAACACAAAAGGAGAATAAATGCAGCAAGAAGTAGGATTGCAGAGAAGATGTGTGTTATGGCCATGTGGGGTTCGCCGTAGATTCGATGGTGAGCAGCACACTTTTATGTTTTGAAAAATGGGCAGGCAAGCAGTGGTGAAAGGGCGTCAAGTGCTAACACCTCCTAGCTCCGATTATATGTGTAACATCAACATGTCACTAGTGAAACAGTGCTAGTCATCAGACTTTTGACAAGGAACTTGCGACCTTGTACAAGGCCAAAAGGTCCGAAGCTTGCAAGTTGAAAAATTTCCGCCATTTTTGTTTATTTCAAGGTTGTTATGGCATCGATTGCCGATTCCACGAGGGGTGTTTTTCACTTGCAAACCTCTTTGACTTTGTGAGCTTGTCGGCAAGCTCACAAGCCCAAAAAGGTCACAAGATTTTGTCAAATTACTGATGTGTTTCAAAACACATTTGTTTCGATAGCATCTAGAGGAACTTCTGTTCAGATTGCTGTCATGTATATTATTGGCTCATCCAAATACCAACACCAATGAGGCAATATTAAGATCGATGTCATTAAGGCACTGAAAGATCGGAAGTAGCCGAAACAAATCACTGGCATTGAGTGTTTACTATATATAATTGTGCTGATACCTAAGCTGAACAGACCAAAAGTCACATCTAGAGGTTTTTCCGTCAGGGTGAAAGGAGTTCACTACTCAGGAAGTGTCAAGTGGGATTGCAACAAGGATTTGATTTTTTGAGGTGAGTTACAGCCATTGTTTTTGCTTCAGCTGGGGGACGCATGGATATTGTCCAGTTGCTTCTGGAGAACAGTGGTGATGTCAACCTGCGGGGTGGACAACACAGAACAGCCTTTGTTGTTGCTTCAGCCAGGGGACATGTAGAAATTGTGTAGTTGCTCCTGGAAAATGGTGTTGATTTTGTTGTCCCTGAAGGAGAGGCTCTGTTGGCCGCTTTTTCAGAAGGGCATGAGACTGTGGTTGATCTTCTCGTGGCGAGTGGTGCAGATACCGAAGTGCTCTTAGATATTTTTATAATATTTTGCAGTGAAAAACTACATTAGAAGTAACAAAAGTTGTGATAGCTGCAATGCATGATTCATTCAAAGGATTATCACCATTCACTACAGAACAGACCCATATTTCTTTGAGCTCGAACAACATTTTGCAACACACATCTAATCTGACTCCCCGACTTTGCAGAGAGTTGAAAAAATGATTCGTGGCGTGAAGACGATGGTTCTGATCTCCTTGTGTCTATTCCTTATACTCAGTCTCATCAAAAGTTTCCGCCGATCAGAAAAACATTCACCATGGCAGGACAAATTTTCACGGAGTGAGACAAGACATGAGTGCTGATATATTACACATATGGGCTTTCCATGTGTGCACTTGGATTCCAGTATGTCCACCCACTGCATCATTCACAGCCTGCACAACTCTTGGCATCCAATCAACATATTTGTTGACTTCCTCCACCGAAATTGACTCCCAAACCTTGGTCATGGTGTCGATGAGCCCATCACATGTCATAGGGTGATGCAGTGGTTGTAAGAGACAACCTTTGAGGACATGCCAAAGCTGTTCAATGGGAGAAATATCAGGAGAGTTTGGTGGGTGCTTGAATGTTGATCTGGCATGCCAACCATGGCAGCAGCCTGGGCAGCATATTGCCCAGCCTGTACAGTGCCAATGACCCAGTCTTTTGTAGCAGAGTCCCAGTTGGACCATGAACGACGCTGGCGTGCCATTTGGAAGGTGGTGGTCGAAGAAGAAGATGTAGAGCTGTGTGAATCATGATCGGCGGAAACTTTTGATGTGACCGAGTATTCTCGATTACTGATATTCCCCAGCTCGACGAGCCCCAAGTAGCGCACGCACAACGCGAGGCAAGTTTCGCAAAGCGGTCGCTCCCTACAAGCGTGCCAGCATGCTTGCCGCAAAATGCAGACGAGAGCGGGATACACTGAGCTGCACACCGAGCGAGAGTAGCAGCATATGATTACGCAGAGCAGACTGGGCCAGCGCTAGGAAGGAAGAGCATCCCACGTCTATCAGCAATGGGTCGCATACCCACTAAAACCCCCTCATATGTCCACAGTTGATCTCCAAACATGTCAGCAGACCAGCGAACCCAGAACATAATGCTGACTGCGTACGCTAGAATATATGTTGCCGAAATCCGATGCCGATGGCCTCCGCAGGGTGCCGGTAGATTACGAATGATGCAGAGGGACGACGTTGTTCGGCAACGGCACCTGCTGGTCCCAAATCCAGCTTGCTGTTGAATTCGATGAAAGGCGATGGAAATTTGCCAGGGCAGGATACAAGAAACTATTGGAGTGAATGGTGAGCATCAAACTAGGTAAGCAGGCACGGAGATGTTGGATCGCACCCGAATTCCAATCAACTGTTGAAGTTGCATTCACATCGCCACCTTGAACTCATTATACTCAAGTTCATCACAGGAACAATGGTAATTTGAACAGGTTCAGCTTCAGTTTTGGGACATGATGATTGAACATAAAATTTCTTTTGTCTCTCATAGGCAGACGCTTCAACGAACGGGATATCGTGCTTCGGCTTATTGCATCTCTCACACAAAACAGAGCACGAGGGTATAAGTTGCACCGTTTGGTAGTCGAGATTTGTTCCCATTGGGAAACTTGAAGAATTCTTGTTCGCGAGTCGGGACTTGGACTAACTAGAACTTCACTTTATACATAGAAAAGGTCCATGTGGGGAGGGTAATGTTTGAGATGCTGGTCGAAATCCGTAATTTAGTGTCCATGCAACATGTCCTTTGGTCCCCGGTTGACGTTCACCAGGGTGCCCCCGCGTCACCGATAAATTTACAACCCATGCTATCTCTCCCAACATCCCGGAAGAACCCGTCGTCGTCTGTCGTCGTCATGAACAAGGCCTTCAGCAGTCATCCGCAACCAATCCAGCACCGGGCACGTCACCCAGCGCCTGCCACCTGCTTTGAACTATCCCAGATAGCCGCCACACCTGCTACCTACGGATTCCCTCAGGCGTGGACTGGAACTGCGCGGACAAGAGAACCGTCGGGAGAGTTGATCGCAAGGAGGGGAACCATGACGTCCTTTAGAACGATATAGTTCGACGCCCAGTCATAATAAGTGTGCACGTCCGGAAATGAATATGCTGTCAAAGAATGACAGGGTTGGGTATCGTAGCGTCAGACGGTAAAAATACGCTGTTAATTGCATGACCCTACCAACCTCGTGTCCATTACTCGCGTTGCAGAACTTTATCAGTCAGTTCAAACGGCATGGATTCGGGTCATACTGCCGCGACGAGTTTCTTTCTTCTGAAAAACAGCGAAAGCAGATTTTATACCGGAGTATTATTTAGATCATGAACCCGGGCGGTGGCAAGTTTGGCGACGCGACCCGGGATTTTCCTCGTCATCTACGGTTGATATCATCAGCCGGTAATCTGAAAATGTGTAAACGACAAAATAATCAAAATCGTATCTAGGTTTGTGGTGCAGTCAATTTTACTTCAACGTTGTCGCTGCACCTTTCTTGTATGTCGCGCGACACGAAGTGAATCGGTGCTGTTGTGACAGTCGTTGCTGTAGATTCGATCGCTTTCCCCATCCCAATCCGTACCTGTAAAAGGGAATTCGCAATCCCCGCGATCGCAGGGAACACTCCGAATGCGAAGTATTCGGCCACAGAGTTGGCCTGCTGTGTCACCGTGAAGAACACGGTCCATGCCCTGCGAGATGGTTAATATTGTGGTGCATGTACACAATTTAACAAACGTGTAAAGGGCCGAACTCTCAACCACCATGGCAAGGAAATGCTGCGCAAGATCAGTACTATGCAGGTAGAACGTGATTAGTAGCACCCACGTTCAGATTTGTTCCGTTCTTCGGCATGCAAATCCTTGTGTTTCGCCAGATCCTCCAGGCAATCAAACCTAACCAACAACCTGGTTGAGTCTTTATGTTCGGAGAAGGGAGTCGGGCTTGAACCTGTGCAGTAAACATTCGTTCTGTTGGTTGAAATCGAATCCAGAGTCGGAACACCAGAGACCGGCTAGGGCGGACTTACAGAAGGATCAGGATAAACATGGGCAAAAAGCCGACGTCACTTGCTACGATGACCGTACCCCAGCTGTTAAATGCTGCTAGTGTGGCGGACACTACATCGCAAACACAATCAATATCAAACTGTTCGGAAGAAAGCTGACAAGAACCAACCGACGAGCCCAATCCAGCTGAGTATCGGCAACGCAACGACGACCTTGTTATGGCTCCAAACTACCCATAGGCGGAAGATCATCATAGAATCATTGACTATCATTGAGACAATTCCGGTAGCTAATAGTGCTATTTGCAGACCAAGGCGAGTGTTGCTAAAGTATTCATTGGCTGCGGCGCCCCCTTTGAAGAAAATGAACCCGTTGAAGCCAATGACGATCATCGAAATCCAGTTCTATGGGCGGCCTTGTTAGAGATGACTACAGCAGGATAATAGAGGTCGGCCTACTGCCGTCACGGCAACAAATAGCGTGCATCCCATAATGAACATCATCGACCGGTGGGGATGGGCCACTTTGGGGCGCTTGAACAGAAGGTATAGGGATGTGAAGAAGAGGTTCAAGTATACGCCATACAAAAGGCTTCCAATGGCCACGTTGGCCAGTTGAATTGAGGGGGGAGAGGAGGAAGGCATATCGGAGGCAGTAGTAGGCGGGGAATGATAGTGATATATATACGTCTGACATAGGTACGGGACGTCTCTCTCCCTAGACTCGGACCGACCTAGTAGGTAGTGATCGGGGGCCTGAAAATGGTGGAAGTCAAGAGGAAATGATTGCCGATCGACGTCGCTAAGCTCTGACATTTCGGCTTGATATAGACCACTCTGTACTACAGTGTTGGCCCTAAGGGTTAAGGCCTTAATTCGATTAAGGCTTATTAAGGTCTTAACATAAGCCTTAAGGGTCAGGCCGCCAGCACCTCAAGGCTTAACAGTACGGGCCGGTAGTGGCCCGGATCGGCAACGGTGATTGCCGCTCCGAGTTTTGCCGTCAACCAGGTTCACCAACCTGCCTGGTGTAGGGATTCTTTTTAAAAAACGCCCTGGTCAGCTGGAACATCCATTGCGAAATTCTCAAAGGATCCCAGCACCTGACACTATGTTGTAGATTGGCAGGAAGGCAAACAGTCTCTCCTAAATGGTAAGGCCAAGCCGGATTCAGGGGAAACTAAGAGGAACTTAGTATTCTAGTAAGTTTATACCGTGAAATGATTACTATCCAACTATCAACCAACTATACGACACTTTTTTGGGCGGAATTGAGCGTGGAAAGATACTTCCCAAAGTGGAAGTAAGGCCTTAAGTCTGCTTAAGATTAAGGCTTAACCCTTAATAACCCTTAAGGGTCCCTGGGCCAGGTTCTTGAGCCTTAATTGCTAACACTGCGAGTCTGTACTTCCACCCAAAGGCTGCTGTTTCCAAGGGGTACCCACCAAAGAAATTTTCTACAGCAGGTGAATTAAGGCCCGCTGGGCACCCACCATACCATTAGCCGAGAGTCTCATGGTCACGTGCATGTCCAAAACGGGAAACTACGAGAAATCACTGCGCTGTATTCCTGTCCAGGCTATTTGTATTTTGACAGGGTGTATTTGATCCTTGTGCCATAAATATTGTTTTGGTGTACACTTTTCTATTTTTGGGCCCCCTCCTGAGTCTTTAGCTGGCAGTTCTCGCACACGAAATCGGAGCCTCGTTCGAACCAACACAGTCCAGATGGAACTTGGAATAATTAATGCGGTATTCTTCATATATATTGCAATTATTATACCTTCAAGTTATAACAACTCTGCGAGCATTTAAACATCTCCAGGTTCTCGCTCTGAGAGCAGTCTTGTGCAGCGCAAATCCTTGGGCTGGCACCGTTTAAGCGGCTGGACTGTTGGAATAAATGTGGGCTTTTAATTAATTGTAGCTCCAAAGGATCAGACATTGCCTGTTGTACCAGCAAAGCTGGTACGGTGTGAGCCATCACTTTGTGATCGCTCTGGAATGGCACATACGAAGCAGGAAATGGCATCACCCACATTTCCGATCCAATGCCCTTACACATCGGCAACTTCACACAACAGCAATTCCGATAACACTTCCAAACTCTCTGAACGTAGCAGGAAAAGCAATCGCCCCAGACTAAAGGCAGTGCCAGCGAAACTATAAACACACCAACTGTCCGACCACCACTTTGCGCACTTTACTCGCACCAACTTATAAATGCCAGGGACTTTGCGCGTAAACGGAAAAAGCGACTTTGCCGCCGACCTTACGTGCACAGACTTAGTAAAAGCGACTTTTGCGCACCGACTTACATGCACGGACAGTAAAGCGCAACTTTGGCGCCCGACTAGTAATTTGCCCTACCACGCTGCCCTTACCTACTTGCACCCACTTTGTGCACTCGGGGGTACCTGGCGCTGCCGCGACATACCTCCGCCTCGCCTTCCCCTCCACCTCGCTCCCTCCGCTTGCCTCGCGGCAAGCCAAGCCAGGCACTGAACGCGATACAAGTCAAGTAGGGTATGATTATGGAGCTTGCGGAGTGGCCTTCAAGAAGGAACAGGTCACACAAGTCAAGAAGGGTAGGATTATGGAGCTTGCGAGCGGCATTCAAGAAGGAATAGGTCAATCAAGTCAGGGAGGGTATCAATAAGACGAGGAGAACAAGATCAAGAAGAACTGAGAGCGAAGTGTTCCCGACTAAAGGAGCATGCGCTCAACGAGCGGAAAACTCACGCACAGGTTTCTGGTATGCAGATATGGGAGTGGAAATCATCTCCGACTGAAGGAGCACACATTCGGCGAGCGGAAAACTCATGCACAGCCTCCAGGAATGCAGAATTGAAGCAGAAAACTGAAGCATCATGTGTTCACAGAGCGATATCCCACGCGCAGCACAGGAATGGAGCGGGAACTTCATTCGAGTCACAAAGAGGACGAACCAGTCAAAGGAGCATGTGGCAACCCTGATTCAGGGAACGGGATGCGATGAGTCGAGAAGAACCAGAGGAATGTTGAAGGCAGTGCTAGACAGCCAGTTTCCTATAAATACGAGACACTACCACGAATGAAGACATCCAATTTTCCATCTAAAACTACCAGCGCATCTTAAGTGATATGCAAGTATCGCTCCCCAGGGTACACCAACTACGAAGACAAGGTCTCCAGGGCTGCACCTGGCAGAACATCACCGCCGCCCTTGGATTGTCCGCCACTGTACCGACTGCTCGACATAACAGCGTCTCGAGCACCACGCCAGTCACCGCTCGAGTTGTATACCTCCCCGACTGCTTGCATCGAATGGAAAGGGTATTGATCTTCATTGCAGCTCTCAAGAAGCCGACTCCGCTCGTTAGAGCTTGCAACGGAAAGAAGAAGACGATTTCTAGAGAGTTTAGTAGGGAATGGATTTGGAAAGAATGGAACGGCAGACCGGAGTGGAGTTGTTGAAAACAAGTTTAGGGCCTCCCAGCACACGAAGCACCCTAGAAGAGGTCAGAGGACCAAGGGTAGCTGTATACAAAAGAAGCGAGAACAGCCGCATAGTGTTTATAACAACGAAAACCACATCGCATCTGAACAGTCGTCCGCTCCTCGACAGGATTGTAGAACGGGTCGTGTTACAAAATTCAGGGAAGGCTAGACTTTTGGGCAGATTCTCCTCGTACTTTAGAATAGCGAACCGTACGACCAGATATTCTCTGGGGCGTATCAAAATCCTCTAAATAAACCGCACACATTTTACTGCTATCACAGTCTGCGCAGTGACACCACTATCTCCCCAAGGACAAATGCTCTCTATTGCCCTTACCACCACCACCTATTGGCACCTAGCAGAGGTGCAGTCAACATCACAACGGGACGACTGTGCCACAAGCTGTGCTGCCAAGACAGATCAGCGATCAGATGGATCAGATGGCTAGCTAGATTAGATAGACACGAGGCAAGTAGGATCAGGAAGCACTTCATCCTGCCACGACCATGGCCGCTAGTCTATGTGGTGATTGGAGTGGAATTCGACGACGCTTCTGCCCAGCTTGCGACCGAGATCCTCTTTGACTGTTCTTTGACCGAATCCGATATCTTGACTTTGACCGAGAACGAGACTGCACAATTTCCTCATCCGATGATGTATCCCTTCCCTCTCCATCCGCCTCTTCAGCGTCATTATCCAGCCTACTTGACGGGTTCTCCGCTCTAGATCTGGCACTAAAGAGAAAACCGCGCAAAGGCCAACTCGGATACATTGAATCCGATACAGCATCAACGACTTCATCGACTACTCTGGCATGACAGTCAGATGCCAGCTACTGGGAGCAGCTCCCAGGGTTTACCACTCCTCAGCAGACTCCTCAACAACCTTGTCCCCATCGATTACCACCCTTACCCCCAGACGATTCATCCGACGACGAAGCGATGCCAGCACAATTCTTCCATGGCGATGGCCGCGAAAGTGACCCTGTGCCCGGAGATCATCTGAAGGCCATTTAGCAGGGCTTCAAAGAGAACTCAGCAGAGGGATTCAAGTGCAGTTGCTTGATTGACAGCTTCGCCACCAACTCCGAGGCGGAAACTTGGGTGGATGCATTGCCTGCACCTGCGCTAGTGACCTGGGCCACGCTGAGAGCCACATTCCTGTTGAAGTGGCCAAAGGAGACGGTGGTAGTGAAGACCGTGGAGCAGCATTGGAGGCGGCTGCGTGCAGAGAAGTTGTCGAAGGATGCAATTGAGGATTTGGGTAGTGTATTTATTGATGTTCATTGTATGTATGTTACAGCCATTGGTAGTACCAAAGGCACGGTCGAAAAACTTCCGGTTTGTGACGTTTTCAATGAATTACGTAACTCCGTCAATTCTTCACGGATTTGGATGAAACCACGCTAGGTGATTCGGGCTAATTCATGTGGAATTAATGATGGAGAAAAAACTGCGAAAATATGTCATATTGGATGATGTAGGCTTTTGGGCCACTTTGAGATAAATGTGGTTTAGCGAGGTCAAGGCATGTTCAAACAATGTGGTGTTTTGCAACAGACGGCCTGCATAGATTTAGAGACATGTCATAGAGTCAGAACTGTGAACAATTCCGTCTGAGATGCTTGCAGTTAGGTCGGGATAACAGGCAACCCATCGGGATGTGAAATATTACGGGGATTGAATCAAAATGACACGAGATATTATGTACTTTTGGCTGGATGACATGGTTAAGAATGTTAAAAAGTCTTCCCAAGCTGAGATTCAGACCACTAGGACATGAACTGGGCATGCCAGATCAGATTCATTGCTAAAAAGCCTCAAAATGCCAGATCATCCAATATGACAGATTTCGCAAGATACTTTCTATCACTAATTCCGTATGAATTAGCCCGAATTATCTAGCGAGGTTTCATGCAAATCCATGAAGAACTGACCGAGTTACGGATAATTCTTTGAAAATGTCCCAAATTGGAATTTTTTCGCCCGCACCTTCGGTACTGCCAATGGCTGTAATGAATAAGTTCATTTATGCGCGGGAAATCCCTAATCACGGCAAGTGAAGAATGGAACGTGAGCTCACGTGATCGCGATTTTTAAACTCCGCCATGCCGTGTTGACCAGTCATTGTCAACTCTTCCTACTTGTATCCTCAACGTAGCCTTGTACCAGAAGAGATCGGGTGCTAGACACACAACGACGGATGGAAGCAAAATGTGCTCCTGACAGATCTTCATTGTCGGTCGCAGTCAGTCGCAGTAACGCACAATGTGGAGCCATTGAGTCTCTGAGCCAAATCCAGGTCTTCGATTCGAATCTCGCCACTCGGAGTCTTCGATTCATCGGATTCATTTCTCTGAGGTTTGGTGGCCCAACCGTTCAGATCCATGTACCTCTGCTACTTGAAGCTCTTCCGAACCGCCTGGTAGTGCTGGCCAAAAATATGATACGGAAAAATATTTTTTGAATATATTCAAATATATACGAATACGATACGGCCCCAGGGCCTCTGACTGAATATGAATACGACCAAATATGAATACGATACAATATGGATATAATACGATATAGGCCCAACCGTATTCAAATATATTTGAGTACGGTAAAGTATGGGTTTGGTTGCCTGGGGATCTTGATCCTACCTGGAACATTGGTTCTGGTATACTTCCGGCCGTTACACGGGTTCAGATCCGCAAGCTCCCGAACATTGAACCATTCAGTGCCATCAAAGCAGCGTGATGGGGAAGTTGAAAGTTGCCAACCTTCGAGATAGGGTGATATTCTGCCTTTGGAGGCTGCTGGAGGCAATCTGGAGGTCAAGTCATCCTTTTCACACACATCCAGGCCATGTTTCAGCACAATTCAACAACACCTTTTTCCTGTGCAAGGCGTGGTGAGAATATATTTGAATATATTCAAAATATATTCATATTCAGGTGCAAAGATATGAATACGAAACATTACAAATACGATATGCACCCGGAATACTGAATATATAAATACGATGCGCCATTTGCCGTATCGTATTCGTATTTGGCCAGCACTACCGCCTGGGTGAGTTTGTTTTCCAGTAGTGAGACGACATGGGGCAGTTTGACGATATCTGGTCCACACAGTTGCCAACGCGCGTGACAAACAGTAGAACGAGCGAAGCCGAGTGTAAACATTTTTGAATGAACAATGTAACATACATATGGTGTTCCACTCCTGGGAGCTCCCCTTTCGCAAAGGCACAAAGAAATGTGAGACAAAAGGGAAAACCCATTGTGGCCAAACTCGAAGTTGAGAACATGGACTACATTCATCACAATGCATAAAATCTGGGCAACTGTCGACAGGAGAAAGAGAAAATAAGAGTGAGGACTTGGTAAGGACCGAGAGAAGAGGAAGGAAGGAAGGAAGATGTATAACTGCGGTGGTCCCTAAAAGGAACGTACGGGTACTGTGCCTACATACACGTGCCTCAACGCCATAGTAAGTAGCAGGAAGCAAGAAGTTCTGCCACTGGTCGATCACGGATCTGCCACCGGATAATCACAGAACTGTCAATATCAGACTTACACCAAGAAATGCAACACACAAGGCTCAGTTCAGTCAGACAATAACGGCGGTGCTGCACATAATTTTGTATTAGCGCTCACTTACCCCTAAAATTCGGTGTATGCGACTGAGAACAAACTGAGAAGGCATGTCATTGAAATCGAAATCAAAGATGGGAACAAAATCTATATAAGAAAAGACGTGGTTTGTCTAGCTAAAGTGGAGCGAGGTGGAGTGGACAGTCATCCGCTCCACAGGTTGGCCCGATTAAGAAAAGCCGTGCTGCCGTGGGCCCGTGGTCGAATGTCGGCTCCACCGAAATGTCAAGATGTCTGTTTCATGCCTCTGGATGCTTCATTGAAGTTCATCCAGTGAATCCCACAGGGCCAAAGCAGGATCAGGGAGATTAGATGAAGGCATGGGTGAAATATTTGTTACGGGCTGTATTGGGAACCAAGTGTGAGAGGTTAGCTGATCTGATAGGCAAGTGAACATAATATCACATCGGATCCTTTTAAACTTTCGCCACGGTTATAATTTTTGGCTGATCAATTGAACTGGACTTAGGGAGATTCAAGTTGAGTATTTGGGGAATGCAAAATTTGGAATGAAAGCGAAATTTGCAGGTGCGATGCTAGACTTTGGAGTCAATCCTAGAATTGCATTCACTTCAATACACCCAAATCTAGTCTCTCACAGACAGACGCTTCAACAATACAACCTCATACTTCGGCTTGTTGAAGTTGAAACTACTGAAGGTACTCTGACCGATCTTGGTATGTCTTGCAAAATCGAGGGGAGTGTCATCGTGGGGACCAAAATTGACATTGGCAGCAGTGAGCTCAGAAGACTTTGGACTTCAAGAAAAGCACTACAGTGGCATTATGACAGGTTCAAGCACTCGGCATTTGTGTAGTGATAGTCGGAAAGAAGAAACAGAAGAAACAGAAAGTGGTATATATATATCTGTACGTATCTAAAGTATGGCGGATGCTGATGATAATTGAATTCCTGATGTATGGGCGCTGATGTGCTGTGCTCTGGCAGTTGGGGTATTTATATTCTTTCTGGTTATGTGTGTGATGCGCAGATATATGCTGGCACAGCATGCAGCTTTTTAAAAAGTATGTCTATCCGAAACCTCTTACAGCTGTTTGCAAGCTAATGCCACGATCATTTTATAAATAAGAGCAATAATACTTCACTTTGAACACTCACTGTGGCTCAATTCTTCACGTTTCCTTGTGTGTAGTGCGTTGAACCCATTGACGACTCTTCTGCCAATAACCGGTACTGATCCATATCCATTTTCGAACTTATTCAGATCCATACATGGTCACATCTAAAAAGGTACTGTCAATTGCTTTCGAACGCGCCTACTCACGAGGAAACGGTCAAGAATTGAGCTAGCACTGACCTCCGCAACGGACTACTAATTGCTGTTAGAAAGGCCTGACCTGACAAAACGAGGATGCTGGGTCACGAAGCAACCTGGCAACCACTTGTACTGACTAAAATTGCGGTGGGAGTGGTGCAGATGCATTTCCCATACATCCTCCTCAATTGTTTTTCTTTGTCTTCCATCACCCATGGTTATCAGATTTCCAAAAGAAGGACCTAAATTGAGCACAAAGAAAAAACTATTCTGCGCCTGGGTTTTATGTGATCTTCGGAATAGTAGTTGTACCAGTGGCCAATGGGTACAAGTCTAAATGGCAGCAGCCGGTACCTCCAGGATTATCCTACTCACCATGCCCGCTGTCTGAGCGATGACGGCCAAATCAGAGCATGAACCTTCCGAGTATCACACATGCCAGATGTTTGATATCTGCCGTTTCTGTGTCACCCAATAGGAGACTGGCACTGGCAGGCATGTGAACTTACTGGGGACATATATAGATGACCTGGGAAGCGCTTGTGGCATATGTGCTAGTGGGGCGGTCACTGGTTGCAACCACAGTTGTGGCATTTGAAATGATTTGACAGAGTGGCTGATAAAAAGAGCTGCTCAGCCATACCTTTGATCGCAGCCACCAGTATGTCACCTCAACCAGCCAGCACCCACATTCGCTTGAAGCACATTACCACATGCTTGGCGATAACCGTGAATACATTGGAAATCCTTGCCGATAGCATCCAAACACCTTTTTTGGCTGGAATTTCGAACACAACTCAGTCTCTCTTGAAGTCTACGCAGGTGACTTTTCCACGTGAATATGTTGCTATGCAGTAAATCTGACTTGGTTATGCTAGACTATCAAACAAAACAAGGATGATTGTTCCCAGTTGATGGAGCAGGCTCATGGGCTGCTCAACGCAATTATCATGGTTCATATAACATCAGATACAGGTGGAGATTATCACCGAGTGTGTTGAAGAATATCGGGAATTTCACAGAGTATTCATCTTGTATGTGACTCTAGTTGACTAATACTAATCAATGTTATTCAGAACCTTGCATAAGATACATACCTTTGTTGAAGCCCAACAGAATGGGAGCAAAGTCAAAAACTTTTCCGTCAGGCCCAAATGAGCACCCTGCTCAAGGATTGCAAAGTGGGATTGCAACAAGGACTTGACTTCTTTCAGGTCAGCCATGCTGCTGGCAGTGGAACAAGTGATTGAATCCGATATGTAGATCAAAACTGTCAGCCTCATCGCAGATATTACCCAAATCCAGCAGGATGCTCAGGAGAGACACCAGGAGGTGCTCAAAATGATTGTGGCCCTCTCTGATGTGACGAGTTCAGATGGAGCATCTTCCGTACAAAACCTCTACTTTTTAAGAGGGATTGGTGGCTAACAATAGTACAGATCAACAGTGTCCATTTGGGCTCCTATGCCAGGTAGGTGTTCCCATAACAGTCTCAAAGAAATTTGCCGATATCTTCATATTTCAAAGCTCCAATTCAATCTCCATGCTCCCAGCCGAGCCAACAATTTTCCATGGACGAGAGTCTGAACTTTTGGACATCCTCAGACTCTTCAGCCAGGAAACACCCAGGATTGCAATTTTAGGTGCAGGTGGAATGGGAAAAACCAGCCTGGCCAGAGCTGTTTTGCATCATACAGAAATCACCAGCAAATATTACCAGCATCGTTTTTTCATTGCTTGTGACTCTGCAACAACCAAAGTGGAACTTGCTGCTCTGATCGGAGCTCATCTAGGACTCAAGCCTGGGAAGGACCTTACCCATTCAATTGTCCAGCACTTCTCCATAGTCACCCAAGTCTTTTGATTTTGGATAATCTAGAGACATTGTGGGAGCCTGCAGAGTGTCGAGGGGATGTTGAGGAGTTCTTGTCCCTGCTCACAGATGTTGATCATCTTGCGTTGATGGTAGGTGTAGCCTGTTGTGCTTCTGTTCTTTACTTACAAAATCCAGATTACCTTGAGAGGAGCAGAGAGACCATCCAAAGTGCGGTGGACCCGGCCATTTTTGCCCCCTTTAAGCCTTTGGCAGCAGATGCAGCTCGCAGGATGTTCATTGATATTGCAGATAACATACATAACACAGAGGAGGTCAACAAAGTCCTCGCCCTGACTGACAATATGCCACTCGCAATCAGTCTCATAGCCAATTTTGTCGATCAAGAGGGCTGCCCTACTGTATTATCCAGATGGGAGAAAGAGAAAACATCACTGATGTCCGAGGGATATGACAGAAGAGACAATTTGGAATTATCAATTTCACTCTCTCTGTCAAGCCCCAGAATGACTTCCCAGCCTCATTCACAGGAACTTTTGAGTCTCTTGTCAATGCTTCCAGATGGACTCTCAGATTTGGAACTTGTACAGAGCAAATTTCCAACCGACTATATTCATGGATGTAAAGTGGCTTTGATTCGTACTGCTTTAGCCTACATTGATGAACATAAACGACTCAAAGTATGGTGCCCATCCGGGAATACATGCAGAAGATTCAGCCTCCTGGAAATCACCTCATTCGACCTCTTCTCACACATTTCAAGGAACTACTGAGTTGTACATGGAAGACTCTCCAAGTTTATCAAGTCACTTGTTGCTCGAATCTCTCGAATTACTCAAATATACAGAATATACTTTTCAATGGGCTACAACATGGGCATCCGGACCTAGTCAATAGCATCTACTGTGTATGCTATCTGCATCGCTTCAGTCTTGCCAGTGGCCGAGGACCGATTCCTTTGATTGATAAGATTCACGATATCCTGCCAAAGCCTTGCGATCATCGACTGGAGGCTTACTTCATCACCGAGTTATTTAATTCATGGAGAGAACATCCAATCCCCGATCCAGAAACATTGATAACCAAAGTACTGGCACACTTTGAGCACTTTGATGATCCGGATCTCAAATGTGGGTTCCCAATGATTTTCATATCTTGTAAGACTGACATGGACTCTCTAGGCAAATTTTACCGGACCCAATCATACTATCAATTGGGGCACAATCAAAACATTTCCACAGCCATAGACCTTTGTCAAAGCAGTCTGTCTTTGGCAGTTTCTACTGGGAACACAAAACGGCGGACTGCTGCATTGAACCACCTTGCATGGATGAGGTGGCGGCTTGGCCATTACTCTGTAGCCCAAAGACATGCACAAGAGTCCCAGCAACTTACCCGTATTTCTGCCGATTTATACAAAGAAGCAGTAGCTCTGCAAGTTGAATCTATGTGTTGGACTGCACTTGGTAGCTATCAGCACAGTATACCTCCTAGCAACAGGGCAAGAGCTCTCTTGGCGCTTTGCGGCATGACTGGTGGTTCGCTTGATCGTAACAGCATGACCTCTCAGGCCGAGGTTCACAGGTTCAAATCAGAATATGTTGATGCTCGCAATATCCACTTAGAGATTCTTCGAGAACCTTCAATAGAGCACGACCCATATATCCATGCCTTGGCCTTACACAATCTTGCAGAGATTGACGTGCAAATTGGTGCACCACAGAATGATGTCCAGAAGAATATTGATTTGGCTAAATCGATATTCAGCCGCATAGGATATGTTGGCCCAGTGATCTGGTGTGATGTCTTCAAGCAGAGCTCAACCTCAGGGAAGGAGATCTGGTGGGTGCAAACACACTGCTCCAAAGGAGTATTAGAATATCCTGGGGGAAAGATTCTGAAAATGTCGCCAACTGTTTGGAGAAACTTGGCAATATTAGCCGTTGGGGTTCTATGCATGGGATGTCCTGCTGGACAACTGTGTTCCTGGCAAATTCGCTCAAGTCAAAACAGAAACTAGGAATTCATAAGGCCTTGAAATTCTTAGGAGATGCTTCCCTCGCAGACGGTGATGGGGATACAGCTGTCAGTCTGTTCACGATTGCCCTGGAGGGATTCACGCACATGGATGTCCATCGCAGCAGAGCAGAATGCATGCTTCAACTGGAGATATTTCCAAAGGATATGGTGATTGCTGAAGGCAGTCGAACTTTGGACAGTAGCCAAACCACTTTTTGAACGCTCATCGCAGGTAAAGGAGGTTGAAAAGATTAACGAAAGGCTGGCTGTTGTCAACAATGATGTGCTGGAGCAACACAGAAACAATTTGGCTCGTCTGGCTGAACTTAATGCACCCTCTGGGATTGTGCAGGAGTTGGAAGATGCCAGTCATCTATCTGAGAATGAGGACCTGGAGAAGCTGGACTCGCCTGGCACCGTCTTGTGAGGGTGTAATTTTAATGCAGCATTTATTTATTTTGGATTTCGGAGGTTTGGGGTAGTATACTTATCGATGCTCATTGTATGTTATATGGATAAATTTATTTGCGCGCGGGAAATCCCTTAATCACGGCGATTGAAGAATGGAACGCGAGTTCACGTGATCGTTATTTAAACTCCGCCATGCCGTGACGTTGGATCAGCGCCGTTACTCTTTACTCGACCCACCCACATACTTTATACCGCGAGTCCGCGTGCTAGACAACACAGAACGCGGAATCCATCAGAATGCGCCCCGACAGATCTTTCGTGGCTCGGTCGCAGTCGCGCACAATGTAGGGCCAAATCCAGGTCATCGATTCGAGTGCGAAGTCTTCGATTCATCGGATTCGTTTCCTTGAAGACGAACTGGCATAAACATGGATTATTTGAAAGGCAGCGAGTATCGTGCGCGAGTTGGTGGCAGTGAGTATTCTTTTGCTTCCCTTCCTTTCACGCAATATCTCCTTGTATCTCTTGGACCGGCTCCTTTCTCGCTGCGTCGGTTCCCTTGCAAATTATCGGAACATTTACCTCATAATTCCGCGTCTTTGCGTTCTTCTACGTTGCCCCTCTATCTATCCTCCATTCATCCCAGTACACTGATCATGGACCTTCGGTCACTGACATGTTTTTTCGTAGAATAGATCTCGGATAACTTGCGGCGCAAGAATATGCACTAACAAGTGATGCGTGTCCATGGACGGAGCAGCGCGAAATCGGGAATCGGGAATCGTGAGTATCTCCTTCTTTCGACCTGCCCACTCGATATCTCCACGCATTGTCTCCTGATACGTCTCACTTGTACGAGAACATTGCACATGCCCTCCTTCTTACACCGTGTCCGTGTCGATCCTCGTCACTTGTCCTTACTCCATTCCATCCCTCCACGCTTCACCTCGCGCCTCCATTCCCTGGGCTTGCTTCCCTTTTTCTACCTTGGCACTTATGTGCTCATTCGCTCCCCTTTGCCATCTTCCCTAGTCCTCCTACTCTCACTCCCTGTCATTTCACTGGCAGTGATGTACGCGTCACCGCCGCTTCTTTCTGCGAGTCTCGAGTGTGTGCTTCGGCTATGGATCTTTGGTTGCTTACTGACGCTTTCAAAGCAATCGGGCGGGGCGCACCACGGCATGCATCACAGTCTCGGGGTACAGTATTGGCGCCATGTACGAGTCGTGAGTATCCCTCACTTCTCCATCCTTGATCGGTCTTCCTTGGCTGGGCCATCGCTACGCTCCGTGCTCGATCAGTGCGGGTGGCGCATCCTCGCCCGTGTCCGAGTCCGGTCTATCATGGATTGGATGAAGGTCAGAGCGGGAGCTTGCTTTGCTCGCCGGATGCGGGAACGCGTTACCCCCATATCTACTCTACGCATATCCTCGCCCTCACCGCGTATCCTCGCGCGCCCTCTTTCAATTCCCTTCCTGGCCGTTCCCGTTCCCGTTCCCTCCCCCCGCTCCTCACTTCGTCTCCTTCCTTTGTTGGCATGTTAACCCGATATCTGACGCCATCTACAGTGCCCATCGTCTGTGCTTGTCCTTCATGCGGAATTCAGGAGCTCGTACCTCCGCGCGCGCGTGCTGCTGGTAGCATTCCTCGCCAGGGCGTCGACGTACGCCCGCGCTTGTGTGGCGCCACCTCGCAGCTCGAGGATTGTGGCGTGCGCGCGGAGATCCTCTGCTCACCATCTCATCTGATCAACTCCAAGACGACGCCGTGCGCGCTCCGAGGGCTGTCGCATTGTGATGCGCCGACTTCGCATGGACGTCGGCAGCTCCTCCGTATACCTACCTCGATCTGGTCTTTCGCCCGCGCTGCCTCCGCCGCGACGTCCACGCCAACAGAGACAACGATGCGCCGGCCACCACACCATCCCGCCTTTCCTTGTCTCGACCTCGACCTACACATCCACCCACCGCCCACGAGCGACCCGGTTGTCAGTCGTCCCTGTCTGTATCGGAGACACTGCCATGCGGCCGTAGAGATCCCCGTGTCGCTGGATGGGGGCTTTGGCGAGCTGGGCGAGTGCGTGCCACGGATGAAGACGGAGGAAAGGGGAGATAGGAGGACTGGCGGGTGAGGTGGACGAAGCGCGCGGCTACCGCAACCGCATTCCCTCCGATGTCGACCCCCCATACGCCCGTCTGCGCAGCGCCGACGTCGTCCGCGACCAATGCAGATTCCCGTCTCGCTGGCGGAGTGTCTTTGAAGTCTGGGTGGGTGGCGCGGGTATGGACGAGGATGGATGTTCGTTGAGGGGAAGAATAGTCTGTGGGACAGCGTTCTCAACGCTCTGGGCCTCCGTCTGGCGGAGGTGCGTCGCGCAAGCATGTCGGAAAGCGCCTGCAAGAACACAATGCGCCAGCGCCGTGCTGTCCGACCCACGCATGCCTACCTCGACTGCTCGACAGGTAGACGCTCGATCCACGATCTTCAGGCCCCCGTCCGGGCTTCGTGCCGACGCGGGATTTGTGGGCTTGGCCTCCATGCCTGAAGCACCAATTTCGCCACTCCGCACATGCTTCCCTTTGGCGTCTACCCAAACGCTAGGCACCCTCCCTCCGACCAACACAGCAGGGGGGTCTTCGATGCAGGCGAGCGTCGGGGTGTCGGGACGAGACAAGGAAAGGAGATGGACTTGAGCGCCCGAAATCGTCCTCTGGGTGTACCGAATCTGTATCGCGGGCGACCCGGCCCATGTCCGCGCATCTTGCGCCACTCCTTCGACTCCGGGTCCCGGCGCGTCTCTGCCTGCTGCATTGCAAAGTCCACACCCAGCGGCGCCGGAATTCCCGCGCCCGCGCGGCGCTATCTTTGGGAGCGGAGCCAATGCCCCAAGAGCGACGAGTCCGAAATTTGGTGGTGGAGGATCGATACCGACGCAGCGAAAGTCGGGACTCCGCGGCCATTCCTCCTTGCACAGCGCCGGATTCTTGTCTCGACACAGGCGGCGTCATGCTCCTTCTGAATAGCGCGCGCCCGAGCCATCCCATCCCATCTACGCCGATTTCCACGTCACTCCATCCTCCACTTGCCCAAGTACGTGCTACTACGGGAGACACCGCTGCGCTGGTCCCGGGGGTTTCATGAGGCATGTTATCGCGCGTTTGGCTGAGGACGGAGGGATGGGGAGCTGGCGCAGGGCTTCGAGGTGGATTGCCGATGAACGACCGGGTGCCGCGGGCGTGTACCGAGTGGTGTTGTCGGCGCAAGGCGAAGGGGTGGGGGAGGTCAGGCGGAAGCAGCGGCACTGTGCCGTGACAGTCCCCGTACATCGACGCACCTCTTCGCCCCGCGCGTCTATATCTACGCTACACTGCGCCCGTCCCCTCACTTCCGCGCCACCTAGGCGGCCTCCCCCGCCACCAAAGACACCGCCATGCGGGCACGGGCATTCCCGTGTCGCTGGGCAATGCAGGGCACCGTCGCGAGCGTAAATGAAGCTTATGCAGATACAGCGCCACAACGGATATGCAGTGTTTCTAGTGGCATGTGCATGTGCAGCCCAGTCCGAAATTTCAAGGAAATCTCCCATTTGCGCGGGCGCGGGAGGAGTGGAACGCGGCGGATGCAAGTAGGAGCCATCCATGCCTCTTGCTGTACTGGCTGACTCGACTCTTGAAGTCACTCTTCCAGCATAAATCCGAGATCAGGGAGCGGTGCTGCGGAATCTTCCTTGAGCTTTGACGCTGCGCGAGGACGGACTGGGCTCAGAGCGGAACGAGGCTCTGTCTCGGGCACCTCGGAACGTTGAGCTATTTGGGCCGAGAAAGGACCAAAGGCGGGGCGTTGTTTGGTTCATCGGGACGTCGGCTTCTGATCCAAACAATATCGTCGACCTTTTTACCCCCGCCTACCTACTTCTATCCCACGCTTTTCGCAGTCGCCGTCGTATTTGTCGCCCGAATGAAATCTTTTCGAGATAACGATGGGCATACGAGTCGGGTGTGCTCCAGTAAATACTGTATGCCTTCGCAACTCTGCTTATCCTGGTAGTAGGCAAACAGAACAATTGGGCGGAACGTCCTCGGGTATGGGAAAGCATTACATACTATATAACTTCTTACAGATTGATACACAATGAGAGGCAGAGTGTAGGACGTCTGAAACTTCTTCCTGTTGTATGGCTGGCCATACCAGCCATACTCACCAGACGCGACCAGAGGGCGCCGTCCGTGATTCAACTACAGTTTGCGATTCAAGGGTTTCTTCAGAGCTGAACTGGGAAGGTCGATTCAACTCCCCCGGTGGAATGGCGTAGAAATCTGGGATACGACGTTAACCACCGCATCGGAACCCGAATAAGTATGGAGTGCCTTACTGGATTCTGGGGAAATTGTGCTTTCCAAGAAGTTGAAAACACCCCCGTTGATACTAAAATGGCTGCAATTGCTGAACATCGCCCTAGAAGGGGGAGCGAAATCGGTGGGAGGTTGATAAAGTGAAGGATCGCTGTGCATTGGTTGAACTTGTTATTCGTGAGGTGGAGCCAAGGGTGAAATGTCCGCCATTTCAACCGCAAGATTGGCACGACTTTTTCGAGCTTGAAGCCAAAGCCAGAAGAGCGCAGCAATGAGGCCAAGGACGAGGATGCCGACGATAGAGGTGTTGTTTCTAACTGTTGTGGTGAACGACATAGTGGAAAGCGGTTGATTGGAAAGTGAGGTGTGGTAGATGTGAGTTTGACGAAGTATTGGATGTGTCTCGGTTGAATGGCTCTACCTCTCTACCTATTATATAGGTTTCGTTGTCAGCTGGCCCACAAAGGTCACCAGGTGAGCGCTTGGGTGGTTCGGAAGAAATGGAGGCGCTCCGCAGAAATAAAATTACGGCACCATTCTCTACGTATGCCAAATCCACCGCGTACTCGGACAGGATAAATGCTAATATAGAGATACTTGCGCAGCTCTCAGTGCTTCTGTCGCACATTCTATGCAAAATACGCCAAGCCTACGATCACCCCAAAGAATTGGGGTGGGATAAGCTCTCGCTGACCGTGGTGTTCTATTTGCCACTTGGATCCGGAAGCAACACAGTTCACTCATGCGTCACCTGTATTAGCAGGCCGGTCCTCCTTAGTCCTGATAAGCGATGACCGAGCTCAACGAAAGCTTTCCGCCTCCGCTCATGTCAATTATATAGGGTGACTTGGCACAGGAGTTGCTCAATCGAGGATCAGATCATATCACTGATCAGACGTCGAGGCTTCTCTTTCGCTCCCCTTCCAATGTCAGCCCTGCCTGCAGCAGGTCAAAAGCCGCTGCTTTTGCCCGGAATTGCCCCCCATCTGTTCCAGAGCCGTACGCCCACTCACCGCCGGCGTTCAATGATCTTAGATAAAAACTCTTCTCCACCTGCCGGCCCCAGCCCAGATCATGGTTGTACCCCCTCCAACGAATCGACTACGGTCGCCCCGGGAGACGACGTGTGTAGACTTTTTGTCTTGTTATCATGTTTCCACCAGACAACTAACCATTGTGTTAAGCCTCCACATCAGCAAACCCTGAGCCCACTCCAGAGTACTACATAGTGCCGTGTAGTGTCTATAGTGGCTGTAGTCTGTAGTGCGGGTCCGGGGTCCTGGAGTACTCTGTAGTGCAAAGGGTTCTCTCTGTAGTACAAGGGGTTCTCTCTGTAGTACTATGAAGTGGGAGCTTCCAAGGTCAGAAAAAAAATACAACTACTGTTGCTCCTTGCAACTTTGTATTCATTTTTCTTACCTGTGATGATACCTATTAGTATTAGTATTAGACACAATTCAATTTCATGTTTTTTGCAACTATTTTACACTGTACTGTTTAAATTGTAAATTGTAAATAAATTAAATTAAATGGCTGCCACTGGCCAGAATCGAACCCTCGACCTCGCAAGAACAGACATAATACTTTGACAGACAAAATACACACTAGGCTAAAGGAACCATAGATGTATATGGAAACCTATGCTATTTATGTGGATCCTACTGTTCTTCTCACTCATTCCACCTCTCTTGCCACTCCTCTTCTCATTCTTCTGAGGTGTTAACCCACGAAACAACAGTTTCAAGCAATTAAACCATAAATCTCCTGACTGTAGCGAAAGCGAGGGGACGGGGAGGGTAATGCATTATATATCTAAAAATAGACCAAAAACGAAAGTTGTAGAGCTCGATGAGCACTACAAGACTTGTCTAAGGTCATTTTGCATGAAACTCCTTTGTTAAGGCACCAAACGCAAAATACTTTCTGAGAGCTGGCGGTTTTGAAATTTTCAAACCCCTGAAAAAGGCCTAAACATGCAAGAACAACATTCGTAACTTTTGAAACATCATCAGTACTAACACTAGGATGTCCCAAATGCATCCTGAAGAATATTTTTTGATCAGAGAATACAGAGCACTATGCAGAGACAGCCAGACTCCATAGCACTACAGAGCTCAGGCCAAGTACTACAGCACACTATGGCCACTACAGCCGTAATAGGTTTCACTACAAGCCACTACAGCCACTACAGCAAAAATCAGGGTTTGCTGATGCAGGCCGCTGAAACGAGACTTGCGGCCAAAATAGACGCGTTTGCTGCTCAGATGGATGCGGGGTTTGCTCGGATGGATGCCGCGGCGGCTCCCAGACCCGCATTATTGACTCTTCTTATTGGGTGGTTGACGAACAAGATTTGGGCCTTCATTTTGTCCCTGGTCTCATGGTGAGTCTCGCGTTTTCTCATTCTCCTCTGCAAATCACTTTCTTCATCATGTTCTTGATACCGTCATTATAGACACTGCGGGCCTTGATATCCTAAAGATTGCACTTTTTGTCGTCGTATAATAATACTGTTTTTAACTCTGTGGTCTCCGTTCAGCCCGACTCGATGTCTTTTCGCTCGACACTCTATCTCATCTTTTTGCATCGCCGTCTTGCCTTTTGTTCTCGTAACCGGTGCCCTGCCCGTATTCCCAGGCCTTCCTCCGGAATTACGCGCGGATCTCGCCGTACTTCATCTCCTGCACGAATCCCGGCAGGACGGTTTTTCGCCGACCCCAACTCCATTTTTATCGTAAGGGCTCGGCCAGAAAACTGTCGTTCTGGTTTTCCAACAGCAACCTGCAGACTCAAAAAAACCGTGTTTCCGGCACTCGCTGGCGCCGCAGGCTCTAAATCGCCGCATTCGTCGTACTGGGGAGAACATTCCAGCTCTACTTCGCTATGTTTTCCTTCTTTGGTCTCATGGGTCTGTGACTCGCATCGTATGTTCGTTCTCCCGGTCTCAGCTATTTCCTCCCCACGAGTGTTCCTTAATCGCCGACGTTGCCGCGTCTTTTCCTTCGCTGTCCTGTTATCACTATGGCCACCTTCTCCCATCTCGCCCGGATGGATGGACTTGCCTATACTTATCGAAAAGAAATTCAATTCGTAATTTAAAGATGATGATTCAAGAAAAAACGCGCGAAAGAATAAGCAGACCTCTTAGTCCACATCCACACCATCCAAATCATACTTGAGGACGTAGTTCGCGATATAGTTGGCCGCAGCAGTGAGATCAACCAGATGATTCGGCCCATAACCGAACGCCGAGACGACGAGACTGGTGCCCGCTGCTGCTTACTCCGCTTTGTTGTCTATCGACAAGATTCATACCGGTCTACCTGAGGGGGATGACGGTAGAGGGACGGTACGGCAAGAGAGGTAGATGTGAAAGGAAGTCGTGGCGCGGGTGCGTGAGTGCGAGTGTCGGCATTTGATTCCGTTCGTATCGGGAGCGGGGATCGGGTCGGGTCGGGTTGGCGCGTGGCAATGGCAATGGTCATGGGCGGCGCGCGCAGGGGAAGGGAGGGGGTCATCGGTCATCAGGCGAATGGCGGGGTTGGGTTGGTAGACTACTAGAGACGGCTCCGGACTAGGGTGGGGCGTCGTTTCATTATTTCATTATTGAGGAGCACTACGCAGCATCCGCATCCCGTGGCAGGCATGGGCATCACGCGTGCTGGCGTGCTTAGCATTTGGCCGATATCTCTGAATAAGTAGGCACGATTGCGAGAGAAAGGGCAGGGGTGGGGTGGCAGAGGAGGGAGCAGAGAGACAGAAAGACGCACTCCAATGTTCCCTGGATCGATCCATTCCACATCCAAGAATACGTTGTCCGCATCGTCGGCGTAGTGGGCGTCCACGCATGCAAGTAGTGGATCGTTGAGCTGCGGTCGTATGGGCTGCGGTCGAGAGACTATGGAACTTGAAGCGAAATCGGTCACGCACAATATATCATGCATATATACACAAGCGTAGTCGCGTCTCCATCATATTCCAGCAGAGGTCGAGTTGGCCATGGGCGGCAGTGCGGCAGGAGGAGGACCAAGCGCTCGGCAACGATCAGGGCGGAAATGTAGGCGTTGTAGTTTCTGACTTTCTGCCGCCATGGTAATCGCCTGCTGGTTTTGCCGGTTAGCGTGCGTCGTCTCCGTGAGTGGTCATGGGATGACAGTGGGACGGCGTGCTGGTGGCAAGCGCGGGAGCGGGATAAGACTCAGGATAAATATTATGCTCAGCTAGGTCCCCTTTCGGAACGTGCCGAGTTGTAGTGTAAAGTACATCGGCCTGAAATGCACTACCACTACGCCACAACTCACCCACCGTCGACGAGTTCGCCACTTTTAAGGCTGTAGATCTCCGGCACATAAGATGCAGCAGTCTGATCCGACATTACTGACCTTCCTGCGTGATGTGAGACAACCAAATACCTTACCTACCCAGGGTCATCTAGGAAATATCTGCACAGAGGTCTTAAGCATCCACCGGACGGCCGGCCATTGGATTGGCAGGACAGTCGGATCTAACCCAGTGGGAACCTGGTCCGAGTCCTCTCCTCCCAGGAAAACTCCCCGCTGTCCACCACCGATGGAGGGTCTCAACTTGTGCAAAATAACCCCAGACAAGCCCTGCGGCAGGCCGGGCAACGATTGCCAACCTCTTGGAAGGATTAGGGTCTGCCAGTGCTCAGACACTCACTGGGGTCCTGCCCCACCCCTACTAAAAACCCTCCGGCCAAACCAGCGCTGTCTCAGCAAAAACTGCAAAGACCTGATGCGCAAACTTCGCCACTTGGTAAACAGTGTCGCGATTAAATACGAGTGTTCGCAGCACTGCAGTTGCGGACGAAGTTGTAATCCACAAAACATCTGGCACCCATGCACTTGTGTTCAACACAAAGGCAGTGCGCAGCTGGTTCAGCTTCTCTGACTTCTCACAGAAGAACATTCCATGTTCAACTGTCTCGACGCTTGCGCACCCAAACCTACAACGCCGCAAACCCCGCGGGACAATCTCCTTGTGATACCGTTTTTTGTACCTCAGTCGTTCAACTGCCAACGGATGTTGACTGGTCAACATTCGCGTTAGAGCCTTACGATGCGCCGGATTCACCACGAGAATCAAGTAGTGTCGAAGAACAGCCGTGATAGACCTGGGTTGATCCTTCTCCAAAGGCTCGAGGCGGCGTGAAGGAGATATAGACGGGTTGAATTATCCACGTCACGCTGCAGATCCTGCATCGCTGCCCGATAAACAGCTTTACCCAGTGCATCACACATTTCCCCCGTGAGGTCTGGCAAAGAAGGTAGGTCCACTGGAAAGCGAAGTTTCCGGAGTGCATATGCTAGGTCCATCCAATATCCTGGATGGCCATTGAGGTAGAGACTATACGAGTCCTCCAGCGCAATCCTCGCATAGTGAGTTTCCTTCAATGAGATCAAGTATCTCAGATAGCGCAGCGCAAGAATAAGTCGCCTATATCGCAACGGGACGAGACCTAACTCAGTGAACAACGGCGCGCGCATGGAGTATGACCCAGCCCGAGCAGCCGTCTCAAAAAACAGCGCTGTACCTTCTCGAGCATTTGAAGAGCGCTTTCATCGACGTCAATTATAACATCTGCACCGCTCACCAGATGCGGATCAATACACGCCATGTACAAGAGACGCCCTTCCTTGGGAGGAAGGTCTCCTATATAAGCTTCAATCCCTAGCACCGAGTACCCGGTACCGCGCGCCGTTGAGGCCTTGGCAGAATAATGGGCTGCAAAGATATTGCGTGCCGTGGATTGGAACGTGATTCCAACATAGCAGAAACGGTCTTTGTACCGAACTCTGTCTCCGTTCAATGTGAAGATCGGGATCTCCTTTGGTATGGGCCCAAAGACCATTACCCACGACTTCTCAGCATTGGCTTCCAGCATATTATTTCCACACCACCGTGCAAACGTGTCCAAGTGCCTTTGCAGACCCTCCGGCGAATACGAGACTACCACCATATCGTCTGCATGCTCCAGTGGGACATGACCACACCGCACAAAAATACATCATCTGGGTCGGGATGCAACTTGAAGTCAGCAAAGAAAAGGTCCCAAAGGGTTGGGGAAGCCGGATCGCCGATGAGCACGCCAATATCAGAGTAGAAAACCTCTGAGTGTGCGCCCCCCATGGTCACCACATATTCCATCCTCCCATACAACATCCGCATCCAATCAAAGAGCTTGCCACTGACTCCCATTTTATAGAGTTTGACCCACAGAAAATCCCGGTTGGTCGAGGGGAAAGCATTTGTGATGTCCAAAAAAGCAACCCACAATGTCCGACCCTCTGCCCGAGCACGTTCAATCATAGTGCGCAAGACAAAACCGTTATTATTGGTACGGTAGTGCTCTCGAAACCCGTTCTGGGAGTCCGGAATAATTCCGTGCTCCTCTGCCCACTCATAGATGCGTTTGTGGATGAGCAAACATACGAGTTTGAGAAAGCAACTCTCAAGCCCAATAGTGCGATAACTTCCCGCCTCAGAGAGAGGCTTGTCTTTCTTGGGAATAGCCGCAATAAGGGTAGTAAACCACACCGTAGGCGCATCATTGCGATCCACACACTCGTTGATAAGTTTACAGAGCACCGAGTTCTCGATTTCCATAATCTCGCGGTAGTGGACTCTATCCAAGCCAACGGCCGTGTTATAATGTGATTTGAGATGATCCTTTGCCCATTCAATATCCTCTTCCGTTACCTTGCGATTTAGCAAAGGATAAGGGGATGGCTTCGATGGAAGAGGGATATTTGCTGCGCGCTCCTCCACAACACGCAGGCGCTCCTTATTAAAACTTGGAGGCGGGGGCTGAGGCGCATTCATACGCTTCTCAAAACACGTTGCCAGATCGGCCAAGGACACCGTTGGTTCTCGAGGCTTCGGGTCCGCCATGCTCCGATAAACTTTCCAAAAAGCCGCAGAATTCGAAGACGCATCCGTCAGGCGCTTAAGATTTGCTCGCTGCACTGCTCTATTCAACGCCCGACCGCGATGAGCTGCATAGTGGTAACTCGGGGGCATACCATCTGACTTATCAGCGGCCACAGTGGCCGTCTCACTGTTGGGCACTTCCGGGATGTCACAGAAAACCTTGACTGGCATGTTGGACGGACCACTTCGTAAAGGGACCACAGGTGCCGTACATGGCACATAGACATTCGAAGGCAGCGGCATATGCGCGCCTGCCTTTGCTGCTAGATCTGCTCCCTCATTGTGAGCATTTCCAGCATGTGCTTTCACCCACTTCAGTTCTACCACCGCTGAACGGAATTTAATCCACGACACGATATCCTTCAGTAAATCTGCATTTGCACATCTCCAACCCTTCTCCGCATGTGCAGGAGCCCAATAAAAAATCGACCGGATAGAGTACTCCGAGTCGGAATAAATAGCCAACGATTTATCCGGCGGAACCGTTGACAGGGCATACAGTATTGCCAGCAGTTCTCCTCTCTGGTTCGTCTGTTCTCCTGTCACTCGCATAGAGGCATTGAAGCTGCTCCCTGGACCAAAGTAGACCCCACCACCTGCGCGTGCCGAAGGCGACCCATTATCGAAGCAAGATCCGTCTGTATACACCTTAATTGCATTCTCTGAACCATCATATGCAGGTCCATAAAATGCAGCCCTCCGCTCGTCCGGTGTTTGCTTACTCGCGATAGTCTCACGAAGCAGTACATCTAGATATGCATCACTCTCCTTTGCCTCTCGCAGTTTGTCACGAAGATGCGAGAGGCCCGGGTTCACCACGGGCGGCAAATTTGGTATTGTCATGTTCAGCACAAGAGAAGCATGATCTGACCATGGCCCAATAGAGTGTACCTCAAAATTTGATACCATTGCGCACGCAGCCAAATCGCACATTGCATAGTCAATCACAGACCGACACCAACACCCTGCTCGTTTCTGCGCAAAGGTCCAGCCCCATGACCCAGAGCCAAATCGGACGTCCCCATTGAGAATCCGTAGCCCATAATCATCTCCAAAGTGTAGGATAGCGCGGCCCTGTGTATTAACTGTTGCATCCATCGAAAAGCGCTCTGGGTGATTGAGCCTTGAGGTACGCCGACAGCCCGTGCGACCATTAAGATCTCCGATCACCACCACTGCATCCCCGCGGATTTTCGCAACAGCCACTGACTGTTGGAGTTTCTCGAGAGGGTGGACTGGGGACCACCCCTCCCATGACGAACCATTCGGCAATATGTATGCATTAAAAATACACACAGACCCGAATTTGAGCACCAGCAAATCCGGGCCCGAAAGCTCCTCATCCAGAGATATTCCCAGACCGCTCCGAACAATAGCTACAACTCCTCCCCATTGCTTCTCAAAAGTCAAAGATGGGGTACGCGCGACTGCAAAGACATCATAGCCAGGAGGCAGGGGAAGAGTCAATTCTTGACTTGGGTACAAGTGAGTCTCTTGAAATAAATTGATGTCGTACTTTTCCAAGCCGGACAAAAAAGCGGGGTGAGAGAGATTGCTGGCAAGCCGCCCAGCCACATTCCAGGAACGGATCGTGAAATCCCGGTCATTTGAATCAGAAGAAATGGTATTAGATGCCGAGGCATCACCAGAGTTAGATACATTACTGCTGCCCCGTGTATGGGCGCTCGTAGAGGCATTATTTGGCATAGCAGTAGTAGGATTCAAAGGAGGACCGTGGATCTCAATTTCCGCCGCGGAAGCACTCGTTAACCGAGTGATCTCTCTCACCCCAACCCGTCAATCACGGCATACTGCCTTCGTGGCATTGTACTGCCTTTCTCCCACCTTCCACTCGTTCCAGATGCGCGCAAACTCCCCACCCTCCCGACGCCCACTGAACGTCGCTAAAATGTACTGCGGATCGTCCTCCAACGGCTCCGAGACACGCGTAGGCATCGGCGGCTTATAGCCCTTATCCTCCATCATCGAGACAAAATTCTTGACGCCATCCCGAGTCTTATTTTCCACCCAATGCACCGGGCCAATAACGACATTGGCGCCCCCGATAGGATAGCGCGGTTCGGGAGGAGGAGGTGCAGGTTTGGGGGCTCGACGACCCGGGGGAGGTGGAGGTGGAGGTGCATATGCACCGCGTTGGTGAGTTCCTCCTCTGAAGCTTCCATTTCCCCTTCCTTTCCCATTCCCTCCAACACTCGGAGGCCCACCCCGCTGTCCACCTCGATAGCTGGGCCCGCTCTGATGCTGCTGCCCGCGCCCTCGTTGAGGTGCTGCATGGTTACCGCTATGCGTTGACCCAGGGAGCTTTCTGCCCGCTGGATGTTTCGATGAGCCAGCTACAGGTCCGTGCGCAGAGTACGCTCCGCCCGCATATTCGTTGGGTGGGCTGCGCGGGGCGTTATATGGCTGGCGAGGATGTGGAGGTGGGGGCGGTGGTGCAGGCGCATCAGACAGCCTGTCGGCCAAAGGCTTGTTCTGGGACTGTGCGCGCCTACCACCTACCTCGCCATCTTCTCTCCCCTCACGAGAATGAACATGCGAGGACCGGTCCCGGGAGTGGGAACGGGAACGGGACCTGAGGGACTCCTGCGACTGAGAGCGGCCGCGACTGTCATGCGAGTGCGACCTCCCCGGCCGGGGACGCTTCGCATCTGGCTCCAAAACGTCGCTGGCTTTGCGCTTGAGGGCCCCCTCGACGCTGACCTCTGAGTGGCCTGACTCGGAGTCTGAGCTCGAGCCTGTCGAATAGCGGTTCCGGCGCTCACGCAGCAGGAAGTCGAGGTCGTCCTCGAGCTCCGCTATCTTGTCCCGCAGCGTACCAATCTCCTCCCTAGCGTCATCCGCCGTTTGTTTCGCATCGTTGATTTGCTCGACTAATGCCTTGACGTAGGCCTCCAACTTCGCCTGCTTCTCCTCATAGAATTGCTTCATCCAGTCCTTTGTGCCTACTCGAGGCTTTTTCTGGTCCTTCCCGACGCTCACATTCGATTTCGTTTTCTTGAGCCCCCGTTTTCCGCCTGCGGGCTGCTCCTCGTCATCTGAGTCATCGCCACCGCCGTCCGTACCACCCCCTGTCTCAGTTGTTGGCGGCGGCGGGCGTACGCCCTCGGTATGGCTGAAGGTCGCGGAGGTCTGTCTCTCCATTTGTCGGTCGTGCGAGGGGAGGAGGGGAGGATGAGCAGGTGGTTCTCTCCCCACCGGGTCGCCCATAGCAACGTCCTGATCCCCCCCTCTACCTTTCTCCTTGGGCGCCATCTCACTGCAGTCCTTCCAGCTATGGATTATCGAGGCTCGGGGGCGCTCGAGAGGTAGTGTATGGCTTAGGGAAGCCCTACAGTACTATATTCTGCCGACGCCGGACAGGGGTCCGATGACGACGAAGACTTTTTCAGTCAAGCGGCAAGCACGGGGGCTGCCGCTGTACAATATATTCGATAGATAGTGCTCGGGGGCACGGGGAGTACGTAGAGAAACCAGAAAATAGATTTCGAAAAATAGATGATGGTGGTCAGGAGTGGGAGTAGGGTCATCTCGGCCGTAGGTGCGGGCGACGACAACGTAGCTATCAGGCCTTTGACTCGCGACTGCAAATTGGACCAAGACCGCACCCATTGAAGAGATCCCAGCAGCGGCAAATACTGTACTATTTCGACCAAATGTTCACGGATTTCGGATTTTTTGCTCGCCGAGATGGCCGATAAATTTTCTTTGGAATTAAGGCGATTTTTAAAGACCTCGGAAATGTGGGGTGTCACCCGTCACCTGAACATTCGGTCGAAATAGTACAGTATTGCATGGGAGGGTTCTCTGAGTCTGCACGAGGTCGCAATACTTACGCGATGGTGGAGGAAAGCATGGTGGCAACAAAGCGGAGTTTAAATCGCGATCACGTGCGCTCGTCACGTCACATTTTCTCAACCCAACAGGACCGACCTCCGCTTCGCTCCGGGTCAAGACTTTGAGAGCAAAGGTATTTAATTACACACCCATAGCATACTGAGAAAGTAAAGTATTGTGTTTACTTTTGAAACACAACTATGGCTGCTATAGTCTTCATTACAACATGCGAAGCACGAGTACTATATTTGTTGTAGCGTCTGTTTATGAGAGACTATAGCCTTCATACATGCAACTTACCTATGTTTGCGTATTTAACTTGAACTGTGAGAATTACTCTGATGTCTGCTCATTGGCTAGCAACTGGATAACCACGATCTCAAACCACGACTTGCGTTCACGGTGTACGATGTACACTTTTATAGTAGACCCATATTCACCGCAATTCAGGCCACATTCTAGTCTGTCTATTATAGGCTATAGCCACCATTTTTCATCCTCTACATGAAATCACCGGTTGTGTGTATTGTTATGCGTAATTTAAGGGCTGCAGTGTGTTTGGAATGAGTTCAGAGGTACAGCACAAAAGTTTGTTGCGGAACTCAAAGGAGTTTGTCGCAGGACCCCCCATAGAAGTTTGTCGCAGATCAGGCACTCGCGCGTTAACAAACAAGCTGACTAGCCCATCTGCGTTTAGTGCGGAGGGTGCCTATTTTTATAGCGGGCAGATCGAAAGTTTCACGCGGAATTCAAAATGGATTTAGAGGGTCATATCAGATGGATACACATAATTTTATAATGAGGACGATAAGGCAGGACAGATACAAATTCCACATGGTACGTACATACTACCAACCCAATTGCTACAATGCTACTTGATTCACTATAAAATTGTTCTCAACAACACCAACATGGTGCTCCTGCGACTCATTTATCTGGGCCAGTGCCATGCAAGTTGAGGCTAGATCCTCCATGGCACGCAGCGTTTCTGAATGCTCGACCCCTAGAGTCGTCTTCTTCTTCTCCAGAACCGCAGCCTGAATCTCTTGTGCCATCTTGAGCTGACCTTGCTCTTTGTATGTCAGTGCTAGATTTCCCATCGTCCAAAGGGTATACGAGTGGTCTTCACCGAAATCTTCCTCTGCTTTTCGAGGACAAAGACTTCAAGCTGCTCAGCCTTTTTAAAATCTCCCAAGTTCCGGTATGTTGATCCTAAGTTCCCCATGGTCCAGAGCGTATGTTGATGTTCAAGACCCAAACTTTTCTTCTGTTTATCCATAACAGAAGCTTGTAGCTCCTCTGCTTCCTTCAGATTGTGGTATATCCATCCCAGATTTCCTATGGTCACCAGGGTTCGGGGTGATCTTCACCAAAAAGGTCCTTTTCCTGTGCGAGCACAATAGCTACAAGCCTTTCTGCCTCTTCGAATTGAGCAAATTCAATATATGTATTTGAAAGATTCGACATTGTGGCCAGAGTCTGTGGGTGGTCCAATCCTAAAAGCACCTTTTGCTTCTCAAGTACCACAGTGAAGAGTTCTTCTGCCTTGGTGAATAGACCAAGGCTATGGTATGTTGCTGCCAATGCTCCTGCGAGACACTGAGTATCTGGATGGTCTTCACCGAGGACTATTTTGTGCCTTTCAAGTGCAACCAGCTGAAGCTGCTCTGCTTTCTTGAATCTGCCCAAACACCAATAAATGTTTCCATAGTCCTTAGTAAAATCGAGTGATACACTCTGTAGTAGTGAGTCTATATGAGGCAGCAACCAGAAAGCTGCTTCCTTTTCCGTCCAATCCATGCTTGAAAAGGACATTCCCAGGATGGCAGCCATAGAACGATAATTTCGATCTCGTCAGAGAGTGTACTTCGACTCCAGCTGTGCACGAGCGGATGAATTGAAAACATATTTGTTTCCAGGTCAAAGTTGATCAGAGAATATGCGCGTAATTCATTCGTGACGTCCATAAATTTGAGGGACTCCCAGAGGCCTGTTGGTCCCAAAACTGCGACAGGAATTCAAATGGTTTCTGGAGCTCTTCAACAGATGGGCGACCAGGGGAAGCTTTATATTTGGAGGCGTTGCTGAATATTTGCTCCGATATTTCTTGATGATGCAGCAGAGAACAAAGCTGTAGGATCTTGGCTGCACCTGGACTGAGTTTTTCGAAGCTTATCTGCCAAGTTGTATATACTGTCAATGCATATTCATCATAGGATTGCGCTGGTTTTTCGCTAAGCAGTCGGCTTGATTCATTGTGTATAGTCCCAGATAACTGTGGAGTGATCCCGACTTTGCAATGAAGGCTCCAGCCTGGATAATGGCAAGAGGAGATAGCATAAGGCCGGTTGAGAGAGTTATGGGAATAGAGATGAGACGAGTACTTATATCGCTAACCTTCACGATCTCGACTGCAGCCTCTTTGTTGTTGGTGTGCTCTCCTGTGCAGAACTTTTGAGCAATAATTCCGCAGCATCTGTTTCTTCCATGTCGGAGACTCGGAACTGCGATCCAGCATAGACACAAAGTCCTGGGTTCCGGGAGGTTATAATAATGTTTCCGTGATCGCAGCGAGGGAGGAATTTATGGAGATCGATCTTGGGGTCATCTGCATTGTCCAAGAGTAGTAGCCATCCATTAGGCTCATTGCTGAGCCAGTTCACTCCTGCTTGCGGAGTGTCTCCGGCATTCTTCATTCTAGCGATATTCTTGAAGCCGGTGTCAATCGTTTCAAGAGTGCTGGTGTCGATGAGAAAAATATCGGAAAAACTGAAACGGAGGAAATAATTCAGTCGGTCAGGTATTCCCATGATCATGTCTCCTTGAAGATGACTCACTGAAAGGATGATTTCTCAATGAATTTCAGCGCAATCTGTGTCTTTCCGCTCCTCCTAGTCCATACAATAAGAAAATTCTTTGTTTTCCAAGGTCCTGCCCAAAGAACTTGTGCATTTTGTCCAGAATCATTTGTCTTCCGTGGAATATCCTGGATGGCAGAGGACAATGATTGGTGGTGCTTCTTATCGCCGGAGGTGCGGCATCGACTGGGATGAAATAAGCTCATGTGTGCATACACATACAAAAAACGCGATACCCGGTGATATCACCGTCAAAACCTTGTGTACCTGAAAATTTGTATCCATAGTTGCGATCAGCTGAGATGTCAATGAGCATGTGAACCCGGCGGCGAATGGAAGGCATACCAGGAAGTTTGACCGTAATTCTCTGATCCTTCTTTCATATCCCGTGATTACACCAGCAGTCTGGCTCCCTCGGACAATTTCCCTCAAGCGGCTACCCAGACCCACAGGTTTTCTCTGCAATTCCCGCACTGCACTGAGGACACCGTGAAGGCACCTAAATGGCCGTCAGCCGTAAAATATTGTGGAATACTAAGCACAACTCACTCCTCGAGGTCCCTGCACAATTCCTTGAACTTCGCAGCCCCCATATCTCCGTGCAACGATATCTGCTCTTGAACAATTGTAATGATATCCATGATGTTGGCGCACAGCTCTTTTAGTTCTTCGCGATTCTTCTTCACTGTCTGCCAGTGTATTCGCCAAAGTCAGTCACATTCAATACTCATCCAGGTGTCCGAACCTCAACTGTCTCCAGAAGGACCACAACGGCTCCAAACACACCTCTTATATGTGGCAAAGATTCCGTCGCTGCTGCAATTGTCCTTGCAGTGAGGAGAGATGTCCAGAGCCAATCCGAGTTCGAGCGAGTGGGAGGTTGGACTGTCTGAATTGTAATGCCCCATTTCTTCGAACCAGAGTCTGATCCAGCTGCCTTGAGAGAGACAGTGTTGGGCATGGTGGGGGGTGGAAAGATCGAGTCGACGCTAATCCACGTCCAGATAACTTTGGTACAGCTCCCGGCCCTGGCGCAACCCCGGCTTCTATCTTCGCTCGGGTCCAATGAACCATGGCGTTCGGAATCCCAGGCGGCTTGTGTCCCGGGCTACCCTCAGGTCCTAATGGGACTGCATCGTCCAGTCTTGCGATGGCTTATTGGGAAAACCTGGAGTAAATCGAATGATCCTGGCAAGAAATTTGGTTCGCCTGGACATATTATCAGTGTGGGGATTGGCGTTGAGCATGGGAAATCAGAACGTAATGTTTTAGCCATTCTAAGCATGGACATCGTTGTGGCGCAAAAAGTGCATCCGAGTTCCCTGCTATATTGCAACTGAAGTCACAAATCGGCGCCTACTGTGCTATTTCGGCGAAATATTCAGTGTAGTGTGACACCAAAATTCTTTGATGCGTGAAAAAGTCGCCTTTCAAATCGAAAGAAAATTTATTGGGCGTCCCAGACATCGAAAATTCCGAAATCGATGAACACTTGGCCGAAATAGTATAGTATTCGCCATCGCAAGGCGCGCGCCACAGGATAGTGGGAAGCGGCCACCCTTACTTCGAATTCTGGGGTATGAACTGCTCAGCGCAACGGCCAGTACAAATAAAATGATAGTGGAGTCACAGGTGGCAATCGACATTCAATTCGCGGTGTATGGGTAGCGACACTTCAGTGAGGTTTCGTATGATCGTGGCAGTTGTTTGGTACACTGGCACTCCGTTACTCCATGACATAATCCAAGTCTGCAGCGCACTTCCCCATTTACTTAATTTACGGTTCTTTTATGCCCTCCGCTTCAATTTCACCCAGGCGGGGCGCGAAATGAGCTCATTCCACCAGCCTGCATCGTGGGATTAGCTCAAAACAAAAATTGCTCGTGGAAAGGAGATACACCACGTAACCTTCGGGCCCTTGCTTGTCATGATATCCACGCCGTTGTCGGCCAACATGGGTGCGTAGCTGAAATGAAACAGATCCGCAAACGTGAATTCCTGGCAGCGCGGTAGGCGTTAGAGTTAATCCTAGAATTGCATTCGCTTCAATACACCTACATCACCGGCAGGAACTTGTGTTTGCTGAGGATGACCTCGTACACGTCGAGTTTCGGGAGAATTCTGCGAGCACGGCTTGGTCCACGGACAGGCCGCGATGGCTGCGGAATTGTTCAGCGTAACCCACCGGAGGTTTTCGAAGCTCTCACGGTTTCCGGAGCAACTCTCCGACGACCTTCACGATCACTGGGAAAAGTTAGCAACTAGACCGAAGCAGCCTGTTCGACCAAGGGAACGGGTTTTGAGCTCCGTGGGCAGAAGGGCCGGACCCTGATCCGTGTATTTTTTTGCGAGGTACCGACTGATGGCACGGATTTCGTACGAATCGTACAGAGTGAAGCCATCGTCGTCCTGCCAGCCGGGCATGAAAAGTGGACATGAATACAATAACGATCGGGGAGACGTGGTGCGGAAATGAACGCACGATGACGGGTATTTGGCCGAAGGGGTGCATAGTCAGGAATTCGGGGGTTTTGTGCTCCTTGCGTGCGAGACTGACGACAACTTGACGACAACGTTTTCGAAAGGAATTTGCTTCTCCGCGAGAAGCAGCGCAACAATTGCGCCTCCTCCACCCACTCCCGTCCCGGAGTAAAGTTTGAGGACCACTGCTACTTGTGAGATTGTAAAATCCGTCCAGGCGTGGGTTTTAAGCAAGTGCTTCAATACTGTAGTAATCCGACCAAGTGTTCAGGTGACGGTGACTCCCATTTTTTTTTGATGTGCTTAAAAAACACGATAATTCAAAAGGAAATTTGTCGGCCATCTCGGTGAGAGAAAATTCCAAAAATTGTGAACACTTGGTCGGATTACTACAGTACATGACTCACTCCTGAATGCTCACTATAGCGCTCATTGGTTTTTCGGAGATTGAACTGATAGTGGAGACTAGAAGCTATCACCCATTTTGAGTACACAGCAATGTCGGCCCTCGGGAATACAAGCGCTGTCAGGAATACGATGTGTAGGTGACTAGGGCTTATTAGGAGTCTGTCTCAATCTTACTAAGTAACTCTCAAGTTATTCTCAACCCATGACGCTAAAAGAGCCAAAAGGCCAAAATACACGCAAATGATTTTTTGTTTTTGTTTTCAGTGGGAATCAACTGAATATCAACCCAAAAAAGCGTTTGGCTGCCTGTTGTATATAATAGATTGGAAGGAAGACAAAATCAGCGTCCATCCAGTGGGATTCTTTTGACAAGGGCCATTCAACTGATTTCCGACTCAACTCGAAGACCACGAGTCGGTGGCTGTTTTTCTTTTCTTTTTTTGTGTTGTGCGTGATGCTGAGGTAAAGCCTAGATTTCGTGGTGTTTCTAACCTGCAGACTCGGAGAGGTTTTTCACTCATCGCTGGTAGGAGGTCACGGTCGAAGGTGATCAACTTCGCAAATCCAGATCCAAATTCGCAAATTCAAGCACTTCATTCGGATGTTCGTATGTTCAATTGTAGGTTTCACCGTTGTCCGTACAGTGTAATCGTCATCATAATTTACCGATATCGACTCGGTCAGCTGATCTCACATTCTTTTTTTTTGTCCCGCGCTGGTTACTCTTAATCATCTGCTTAGCAGGTTTTCTTTGTAAACTCGGCATGTACGGTCGGGAATTTCCAGCCTTTTTTGTGAAAAAAAATAGAATGTCTTGTACATGTTGCCTGCAACCAACCCGTCAGAGTCGACACAACAACACGGTACAATGTAAATTCAGTTGGGGATGCGTCCAGGTCTTGGTAAGCTGGGAATCGTTTCCATCGTTTCTTGTGATATCATGTAAAAGACTAAAAGTATTCATCCTCGCGAATCAGCCTTCTCTTGAGCCGAAGTCTTGTCTCCCACGGATGTCAGATCTGTTTTCGTAATGTATCGCTCAAAAACGTCGCTTATTTTACGTGGCTCTGTATCTAAAGTTTGGCCTCGTCGCGCGGTTGTCCGCGTCAGCTCCAGGACTGCCCTGCACGCCAAGGCAGCCCCTTGTAGGCGCGAATTCCGGTTTCACCCGGGGAGTGGCAGGGGCGAGTAGCTGGGGTTAAACTTCGGCACCGATACGCTAGGAAGGAACTTTGGGCTGCAGAGCTATCGCGCGCGACCAAATAGCAATGCCCCGGTGCAGAATCTGAAACAGCCTGAGACCAACACGGGGAAGGAGCTGCCCTGCCGTCATTTTTCTCCTTGCGTTGCCAGTGCGTTGCCTTGGTGCGTTGTCTTTAGATCTTTGCTTCGACATCGGCAAACATAATGCCCCTTCAACTTTCCGCCCCAAGCTGGCGATTGCACCATTTTCCGTACGGGCCCGTCCTCAATACAAGCCGCGTTCTCTCGTCGCTGGGAACGTTTGGAGCGTGTCAAACATTGACTAACCACCCCATCGACTGCCTTGCGCGAAGAACCGAATACTCATCAGTGTAGGTATGTGGATTAGTATCATATCGGTGCAGGATCGCCCGGCTGTTGTCTTTTTCCATCGCCAGTCAAAGAAGCCGAGGATCACGGCGCCGACTTGCGCCTATCCGCGATCCTTGAAGAAAAATCTATGATGCGTTCACACTTTTTTTGGAGGAGCTGAGTTCAGCTGAATATGTACCTTCGGTGAATAGGATAGCGTCCCGTGCGTACCACCAACAGGCCTCGAAAGGCTTGCCGTAATAATACCAACAAAGATCATGGTGGAAGCCACGATCGGCCATCACGAAGTAGCTTTTAGCCGAGATTTTAAGCTCTCATAAATACGGACCAATATTCACCCACCATCATCAATGTTCCCCATGGACGCCCATGACGCCAATGACTCTGAGCTGCAGAACATAATTACTGCGCTTCAGAACGTGGCCACCACCCGCTATATCAGCGGTGAGCTGACTACTTCAAAGAAATATGTTCTCAAGACTGAATCACATTCTGACTGTTCATAGCGGCCAGATTGGTGGTTAGTGGTCTTTTGGATTTTCCTCCTCGACACTGATTTTCATTCAGTTGCTTTTGTATGACCATTTGCTTACACTGCCGGTGATAAGTGAGCTCCGAACCTAGTATGGAAACCAACAGAAACAGCCCAAACAAAATACTACAACCAAAGAATCGGATGGAACAGACAAATCTAATCCAAACAACCAGTAGTATGCAGCAAGTGCGGTGTAACGTTCATTCCAGAGGTACCAGACGAGTGTCAGTCCCTGATTCAGAGCCTTGTAAAGGTTGATCGGGAGAAAGTTTAGTTCAAGAAGTCATTGTAAGACGAAGCAAGTGTTTGATATGTACGAAACTAAGAGATCCAAAGGATATCTGTTTCGGACACCAAGACACGAGTCAGTTACGACTGATGAGAACGATGGAAACTAAGGAAACCAAAGGTTTCTAAAGCTTCCAACGCAAACAACACAAAGAGATTTATCGGAATGAAGGGAACCGTGAGGTTCACCAATATTCCGAAGCGAAACCAAAGTTCCGCAAGGTTTTAACAAAGATGGTGGTGGTTCCAGACAACAAGACAACAAGACAGACGATTCCAAGACGATCCCCAAACGTTTCCAAACGTTTCCCAACCGATTCCCAACGATTCAAGGTCCAAGACCAGCGATTCTATATGATTCCAACGATTCAAGACCCAAGGCCAGCGATTCTATACGATTCGATACATTCAAGACCCAAGGCCAGCAATTCTATAGCTTCCAACGATTCAATACGATTCAAGAGCCACGCTCAGACGACTTTATACAATCCAAAACACTGGTGATATTCCAACCCCTACAAACTTGATGTTGGTAGGTGTCCGAAGATCGACTAAGAGTTTCCCTTGGTGTAAGCTAGGCTCACTAGTTGGGGGAAACTCCGTCCTCGACCCTAGAAACACCTCTAACTACTTATACAATAACAGATATGACTATGACAATGAAAGAATTAAGTAAATGGTCCGTTTAGCCGCCCCTAAGTCCGTGTATCCGTCTTGGCGACTAGAATCCGTTGATTCTCATTGGTCGGGGCACTGAGCACGCCATTCCGGGTATATTCCGACCGTTCCTTTGTAAGATTCTGCACATGGTGACTTTGATGGCAACTTAGACATCAACCACCATGTAGCCCTTTTGCAATGTAACTTGCTCTCTGAAGGTATCCCTCGAAGATCTTCATGAGAACTGTAATCTCCAGCCATGTAGGCTTCGAATGATACCCCACTTTGAGTTATGACTCAGGATGGGTTCTTGAGAACGCTCCTACACTCAATGGGGAAGTCCTGGGAACTCCGGGATCGACGATCACGGGTTCCCTTCGCTTACTGTCCCACTCTGATGCACGTTGCCGAGTAACCGATGTTCGGGTACAATCGAAACACCGCCCCCGGCGTTCTCATGTCACTTGGATCGACGCGAATGCGTCAAGAACCAAGATCGAGAATAGAATAATTGCTCGAATCTCTAATTCCCATCATTCCCATAGTTCTCATCGAATGGGAACTACCAGAATGACCGGAACTACCAGAACTTGGTAGAATACCCATATGTTTAGGTTGGGCTACACAATCTCCTACATGTTTCGGAGCGAGTACTTGTCAGAGACACCCCTGGCTTCCACCAGGGCATCATCCTGTTGCTCCTGTGATGCTGGCCACAGGCCAGCTACTTTGGGTTCTCAGTACTGCCTATAATGGATAATATAATAGGAATGAACTATACAATGAAAACCGAAAAATATCGTGTTTTCTACTGTGTGTTCATTCACTGCTTATCACCGGACGAGGTGGAGTACGTATGGAGTGTGCCCAATACCCTCGGGAAAATCCTCCTCTTGATTCTGCGGTACATGGTCCCTATTTTTATGATGGTCGAAAACATCAGTGCGTGCATTGGCTTCTCTCAACATAATCTTGCTGCTGCTTTCCCGACTTCCAAGCACGCAGCGGGTTGCCGGTAATTGCAATGTCTGATGTTGTATGTTCGTCTCGTGGCCCTCATTTATCCGTCGCTGACCCGAACTAGGAGCAAGTCACACCAGTCTTTCATGAAGTCGCCTCTCTCATATCCTTTGCAGATGCAAGGGCTTGACTGCATTTGCTGTGAGTGCAGGGTTCTCTTGCCTGGCTTCTGTGTAGTTAATATCCCGTCTTAGATGTACGCTGGTTGGCTTTCAATAGTCATATCCAACTTTCTCGTTCTTCTACGCATCTGGACAATGCTTCCCCACGGATACCGGCTCATTGCCTGGTCTCTCGGTTTTTTCATCTTCATGCAGCTCGCGAGCTTCTCGGTCACGATGTGGGTGGTCTCCAACATGATCCGTGCGTATTCCATCTCTCGTCTCTGATCTTTATTTTCATAAACGTCCTTGCTCTCAGCTGTCCTCGTCTTTGAGCCCTTTGTCGGCATCTGCACATTCACTACCAAGCCCAGCGTGTTTGGACTGTGGGTCGTTGGGGTACACTTTTTCTTTTCTATGCCCTCTCTTACTGATCCTCACGACATTCAGCTGGCATTCGAGGTCGTCGTCTTCGTCACGGTAATTTGGAATGCACTGGACCGACCGCGCGCGCTCACCACCGCTTCAAACGCACAAATGAGGCAGATGCTATTCCGAGATGGAGTGGTTTATTTTTTGGTCTGTATGCCACTTCGTTTTACCGATCTTCTCGGCTGACCCGAAATCCAGATTCTATTTGGTATGCGGAATCGATGAATATTCCTCACCGGGAATTTCTCACATGTAGGCCAGTGTTACGCATTGCGAACACGGTGATCGCCGTCGTCGCCCCCATTTCACAGCTTTTCGTCATCGTGTTGTGCGTTCTTTTCCCCGTGAATGTCTGGGTTGTATTCATTGTGAAGCAGTTTCATTTGGGCGACCACGACGCTCACGACCAGCCGGCTCATCATCAATTCGCGGCACCAGGCCGCGAAGGCACAGAGAACACGGGCAGAGGAATTCCAAAGTGCCCCAGATCCAGAGCTTGCGCACCACACTGACGATATGCGACGGACACGAAGCGGGTCCATTATGGGCGTAGGCTGAGCGAGTCGCGGATCCTGATGCATATAAATTAATGATGTTCGACAAACCTTGTAGTTCCAGGATGGCAGGTATAGGTAGGTAGGTAGGTAGGTAGGTAGAACTACACGGCACGGTCCCGCTCAGGAACACCGGTTTCCAGGAAGTATCCCGATGTACATGCACTATATATAGCAACATCATCGTCCCTGGACCCTCTATACCCTTATCAGCCGAGCACACGGTCGTGTAATCTGTACCCGCCGCGGAAGAGCTAACAAACATAGAAAGGCCAGAAAATATGTTAGCACATCAACACATCTTAACCTCTCAAGGACCTAAATGGAACGCAGGAACATTGAATACCTCTAGAAGATCAAGCACGACACAGGAACCCAGCGGCTGAAAAAAGGTGTGTAGACAGAGACACAGGGATATCTGCTTCGTGGTAACTCTGGGTGTTGACACCGGCATCAGGTAAAGCCGCGTACAGGATGGAACTTCGGTCGAATATTTTGAACTTGAGGAGTTACTGTGCTATTAAATTCAATTCGTCAATCACGTGACTTTCAACCTTCGCCAGAAAATCCAATAAATCGAGAAAAAATTATTACAGCAATAAAAAAAGTCGAGCGTGATGCGTGACTGACGAATTGAATTTAATAGTACAGTACTGTGGCTGTGTGGCAAATAGAGCTTGTGGACAAGTCCAAAATCACCTTGTTTTTTCAGCCATTCCGACATGAGCTTCAACCATTTGCGTACTCCTGGATGTCTGGAGGAGACTAAAATGGAAGGAGATTACCGCAGTGCGCGGCTAAACTTCGATCACTGTAGGAATTCCGAATCGGAAGCCGGGGTGGTAGATACGTTCACCGCCCAGAACCGATACCACTGTGTGCTCTCGCAAAGGTTCCTCACCTCAAAGTCGACTCCATTTTCCTGATCATAGTACTCTTGGGGTGGATACTGATCCTATTCGCGGCAATTCTTTCGGTACTCGAGCCCCGCTGCTGATTGTTACCCTGCATGGTGATTTGATACACTGGAATTTTTCTGCTTCACAAGAAACGGGCTCGGAAAAGTTGCCTCAACTGGGAGCATGAGCCTTCTAGAACAACCTATCACCTGGGGCCTGAGCTCGTAACTATCTCGCCTGGTTCTTCGCGGACTCGAAAGTGATCACTCTAGGGACAAGGGATGACTCCAGTCTTGTCGTTGTTGTCTTTCCCTGGCCCGGTGTCTCTCCGGTTGTCAGCGAAATCACCCTCAACCCCAAGAAAGGATACCTTCTCAACGCGCCATTTATGGAGCCGCAGCACACTATACTGACGAGCTACACCTACCCAGATGGTGAAACCATGGATGCCGCTATTATCATGTTCTTCGACAACTATGGTATCCTGGCCATGGGAGCGCGGGTAATGGCTCCGGTTACCAAGAGAAGTACGTCCTACGAGCTCAAAGGTCAGATTTCGGCCATATCCGGGCAAGCGTCGAAGCCTCTCGGAATGAAGAAGGTCGGCGCGAGATTCGAGGACATTGGGATCTTCCCGAAAGATGTCGAAATTTTGCCGAAAGACATCGGTGAATTTTCAACTCCAAATCTGCACGGTGAGTTGTCTGCATATGACCCATGCTCAGCATTCACGCTGATGAATTGTGTCTCTGCAGCATCACGACCGTTCGAGAATCGAGATGTGTGTTCTCGTCTATTTCATTCCTCCGTAGTCTCAAGGTCGGCCTCGATGGATGGCACGGGCGAGCCGATCTCGCTGTCCAAAATTTGTGTTAGCTACTTATTGAAATCCATGCGTTAACCTGCTTCATTTGAGGATGCGGCGTGATGAAGAGTCATTGAGAACTGGGTCTACACTTGGTGATTTAAAGTTATGTTGGGATTTTCTCCAGCGAACGAGGTCCTCAGTTTCAGTCTCTGAAAGATCTAGGGAACATGTAAGTCATTCGCGCCAAATCAGTGCTCTTGACTAGACTCGTTACCAGTCTGCCCTACACAGCAAATCTTAGTGCAAGCACTATGCCGTAGGCAGACTGGTACAACTCGGACCGATCAAAAGCGCTGCGCCCGGAGTTTGAAATTTTCCATTTCTTGTGCCCTGGCTTCAAATCTCAACATTTTTCTTTGATCAAAGCTAGAGGTCTTTGTGAAGTTCCCTCAGCTTAAATTCTGCAGTGTTCTCCTTAAGGTTTAAGCATTAACATGATTAAGGCTTAATAAGCCCTTAATGTTAAGGCTTAAAGACAGACAGGATTCAACCTAAGCCTTAATTAAGGGTAATGATCACATCGAAGTTGGTCGAACGATCCATCCCACCCTGTTCTTCAGCCGCCTGCCCCCGAGCGTTGCACACCATGGCTGCCTTGCCCCCTTTTACGACTTTTCGGCAGCAAAATCGTCCAGCCACCCGAATGCACACCCCGCAAGGCCTTTAGTCAGGAGGAGCTGTTGATACAACTCTTGGCAGCAGAGCATTTGGATGAAGAGCTAGATGACTGAGAATTGGAACGATCGGGTGATGATTATGAGGAGGACGAATAGTTTATTATTTCGATGTTTTTCTGCCGCTGAAATAGTGCCTGAAAAATATATTAAGGCCTTAATTTCGAGGGCTTAATTAAGGGTTATTAAGGATTAAGCCCTTAGCCAAAATCCGGACCCTTAATAAGGCCTTAATGTCGAACACTGAAATTCTGTCGCCTCAGAATTTTGATTCCTCTGCTTGGGTGAGTCAAACATGCAGGACTATTTTAATAGAGAGAGTCACTTTTCGGACCGAGATCACCGAAGATAACTTTGACGGCATGATCGGCACCACTCAAGAATTTCAAACTCCGGGCGCAGCCCTTTGACATGTCCCGAGTTGTACCAGTCTGCCTACGGCATAGTGCTTGCACTCAGTTTTGCGTAGCGCAGACTGGTCACGAGTCTAGCTCTTGACCGGCCGTAACCAGTATGTTGGGATTCAGGAATAACTTAGCTGATAACGGAAAGTCCGTTCGAATTCGTTGCTGGAGCCTGCCGAGCTGTCGGCTAGCTGTTGGCAGAGGCAATGTCTCGGCTAGCTCTCGGGTAGCTATGGCTTTTACGTGTTGTGACCGTGACCTAGCCCCGCGATGTCGGAGCTGTGGCCAGCTCACGGCTATTTTGGGCTACTGGGCCTTCGGCCAGCTTCGACTGGGTGCCGGTTTTCAGTGGGGGCACCTCGGCTAGTCAAACGGGGTGGCTAGCTCCAGCGATGTGACGTTTCGGCTAACTGGGCGTTCAATGCAGTGAATCATGTTGGTGAGCGAAGTTCTCCGGGACTACTAAGGCTGATGTTCCGACTGATTCAGGAAGCCAGGGTCTTTACGTAAAATAGCTGAACTGTACGTGCGCTCAGGCAAGGGTTCAACTCGGACTCCTACAAGATCCATGCCAGGCCATGCGCCATCGGAGTACCTGTTTTTTTCCCTCACCTCTGGGTTTCGGATCACGTTTCATTGCTGGACACCGTTCTGAGGAACTTGAAATGACTGATTCAAAACTCTCCGATTCTCAGGGGGTCCTTGTATCATTCTTACATGAACGGAACCAGAGCGAGTGACACAGGGAATTAACAAGACCATGGTGGGGTTTGGAAGGTAGGTGACAAACGGCAAACCAACTTTGACAAGGTCAATTACAAGCTAGACTAGAGTGCGCAAGGGCAAGAGTTATCCGTGAACCAGTCAGCGGATTCAGTAGGTTGACACCGGGATGCAGCTTGTGGGGCGACACTCCCCGGGCAGCGTCCCAAACACATGTTGCCGGGAGAATGAAAACCAACCAGAGTAGGATAAACTCTGGCCAAATACCGCTGCACTTGACGCAGGTCGCGCAGCAAGCGCCCGGCAAAACTTCCGCGGTCTTGCCGAGGGGACTAAATATTCACAAGGAAATGGTGATTAATATGTATTCAGTGACAAGTGTTTATGCTGAGCGTACCAGTGTGTGGCAGGACAGAAGACTTTGGAGCAGTTAATAGCCTTGGGAACAGCGCCGACCGCTTGAGAGGTGAAAAGGACAGAGAGGAGGACAGCCAGGGAGGCAAATTTGGCGTGCATGTTGACTGGTGAGGTGGGTGGCTGAGCGCGAGCGTCGTCTCGTTTTCATAATTTATACCTCGGCCAAGACCTTGGGTATTTCATTGACAGACTTGACATTTACGGTATGGTCACTCAGGTTCATTTTGCCTCAGGAACCCGCGCAGGCATTAAGGAACGAAGTCTATCAATACAATTACCCTCAGTAGTCACATCTCGAATCGTGGCAAGCAATGAATGAACAGCGCAGTACGGTACCCCAGCGCAGTACGGTACCCCAGCGTACCTGGAAAGCCAACTGGATGCTGAGGAATGTGATGCAGGTAAAATATAACTTTGTAAATTGTAAGTGACCTGCAATACTAAGGCCCTCCGGGCACCCCTGTTACCTCTTTCCACACCAGACTCTAAATCCACGGTTCCACTTGTCCCTCCATCTGAATTTTCATTATTTCAGAAAACTTGGCCTGCATGCGACTACGTTGGCCTACCTGCGACTACGTCTGACTACCTGTGACTACAGACATAGTCACAGGTTGGCTTCGACTAGTTGGTGTTATTGTGCTTAAATTTTATGCAACTAATAGTTGTTGAGTTATTGCAAGTCACTAATAATGTTGGGGTCAGTGGGACTAGGCATTGGAGCAACAGTCCGCATCAAGATGTCACTCATCTAAATTAGGGACCAGGGTCGTAGACAAGGACTGCAGATGGCGAAGAGGTTTGAGCAGTGGATTAACGAAGAAATGGTCGGAAAGGGGTGAGGAAAGATTGGACAATGTCATGATTTCGCATTTCACGAACCCTTTTCAACTTTTCACGGTGGGTTTATTCCATACACCAACCAGGTTATTCCATAAACCCAACCCACACCCTACTGGATTATTCCACAATTTCCACTCATGGTCGCAACCAGAAGACACGAGGTGGGTTACTTCAGCAACGCCGATTGGGTTATTCAATAACCCGTGCTTCCAACCATTGGATAACATATAGGGATGGAAACCCCCTGGACCCGCAGAACATATAGGGACACATCCCTGGGTCCTAATCGATGCTCCTGCATACTCAAACACACCCTATGTGTTGTTGGTTCGATCGATCGACTCCTAGGTAGATACAATATATAAACTCTGTAGAATCTCATGTACTGTAGATTCTACCTCGTCTAATATCAAGTCTACCTTGGCTAGACAACGACACAGCTCTTTCTCACATCTACCCTGTCTCCCTCTCTGCTCTACATTTTCATCTCCTCGAGATCTTCTTGAGTCTGGTGTCTAGGCGGTTATCATACCGCCTTCAGGTCGTTCTCGACTCCCCCTACTATCGACATAAGCCGACTACCTCCTCCTGACAACGAGGTCATTCGACATTATCTCCTAGTGGGGTATTGCATCACTTTCTAACTGGGTTATTTGACCATCGTCCTGGCCGGGTTATTCCCTGTCACCCAACGTCTAGCCGACTTAGGGTTTGTCTTGACAGACAAACAGTGCCTATGCAGGGTAGGAAGAGGTAGGACAAGGTAGGCCAACTGAAAAGGCATGGCCTGACTACATCCGTAATCCGAGCTACGACAACTTCAATCAAACCTTCGACTACTATGATGCTGTTGTTGTAGCTCGGACTACCTTCGACTACTATGTCTGACTATACGACAACAGCATCAGAGTCGGACTACGGATGGTCTCAACGCAGTGACTCGTCTCTGTTACAGGCCACTGCATGCACTCATCTTTTCAATTGCTGTCCTACGCAGGCATCAGGGCACTTGACCACTTTGCGAGGGGTGAGGCACTTGCATACAGGGAGCAGAAGAAACTTATGTCTTCTGCAGCAGAAGGATCACACCCTGTGTGGGGATCCCCTGAGCATGGTGCACCGTCTTTACAAGAATGGAGGTCGTGCAGAATGGAATAGTATGGAACTCGGGGATGCGAGGCACAGCCAGGGTGGCGCAGGTAACGCTCCAGGCTTGGCGATTTGGGCATGTGTCGATGCGGTCACGCGGAACTAGCACTTCTGTGAAGTGTGGGGAGTCACGGAGCAGGAGAAAGAGCACGCACTCCTGAATGCAGCATTCTGCCAGTTGCATAAGCCATTAAGTTAGCTTGATATTATCCAACAAGAGAACAGAAAAATCGATGCACCAGCATCCATTGAAGGAACCATTCCTGTTAGGGGTGCGAGCGAAAATCTCATGCTCCAAAGAACGGGTTCAGAAAATCTGCTCGACATTCGTCAGAATCGGCATCGACTCGAAGGAGGAATCACTGGCAGGAAACTCACAGCTTCGCATAACTTCGTTGGGCTGGGTGAGCCTATGAGAGGTCAAAGACTGGCCTTGCAAAGCAGTGGTCAACAATAGATTTGGCTTGGAAACCGCGTATTCAACGTTGAACGGCAGGCTTGGGAGAATCGTTGGAGACATATTGGACAAGAGCAAAGGGTGCTGTCAAGAATATCATTGGCACCATGATCCCTTCAAGTTTAATTCAGCCCAAATATCACATCCTACCAAGCAAGATAAAGCCTCTGTGGACTCCTGCCAAGTCGCCTCATATTTATTGTGTGATCCAAAACAAGGGCAATGAGGAAATATGGGTTCGAGTCCCACCTGAGGCATGGAACAGGATGTGTGTGTTTTTTTTTGGTCATTTTTGGTAGAATGTCCTACCAATTGCAAGAGCCAGGAGCTTGTGGACCGAAAGAAAACCAGGTCCACCCGCAATTCTCGGAATTTTCCTGTACATATTTTGCGGTCCGAAATCCAGACAGTCCAGTATCCACGGAGACTGAAGTCACACAACAAAGTATATGTGGATCACGGTGCCTTATTCAACACTATCAATATTCTGCAAGCCAAATACTTTGCAATATGTAGCACCGTGATAAGTCGGACAAATCACTGGCCGTGAAATTTATCAATTTCATAGGTCGAGTCAGCGTTTCAATATTCTTTATTGATTATGTTGGCATTATCTCAGGCAAGAGCTATTAGTACTGTTCAAAGTTGGCCTACTCACGCTCCTACTCATCTTCCTACTTCAGTTCCTACTTGTTATTTCTCGGTCAAAAATGCTACTTTTTCTTTTGGGTAAAATCTAGTCCATCTGAAATGTTAATTGGCACCCCCCAGTCAATTTTGAGCCATATATTTCAAACCATTATTGCATGGCCAGGAGTAGGGGGTTTAAATGTGATGATCAGTAGGAGTTCAAAATGGGCAACTTTGACACCACCCTCAGCCCAATTTGCGAGTAGGAGATTAGCAGGAGAATAAAAATGCTACAAATGTTTTCTAAGGCTTAAAAGGCCAAGGAGATGGTTCTATAAGTTGGTGTATGTAGAGAAATGCTACAACTTTGTGAAAAAATATTGGGGTAAAGAGCAATAGTTATTGAGAAGGAAATTCAAGTAGGAGAAATTTTGCAAAAAGGAGCTCTGATGCTCCTGCTGACAAAAAGGATCCTACTCCCATCTCCTGCTCATCCTCCTGCTGAGTTCAGGAAGACAAATAGGAAAGCGAGTAGGAGCATGAGTAGGAGAGAAGTAGGAGCAACTTTGAACACCACTATTGTGAGACTCAAACAGTTAACTAAGGACTAAAGCATGTAGAGCAGTAACCATATGAAGTTTGATTAAACAATCAGCGTCTCGACGGGGGAACAGGTTTAATCATTGATTAATTAATCACCTGTGGGGGCACAGTAAGGGATCAGCAGGGCAATGGGTACTTAGGTTCTGTTTAATCCAGACTTGTCCATTGTGTCTGATTATGTTCTGTTTAATCTGAAGACTGTTCATGTTCTGTTTAAACCGTGATTATGTTCTGTTTAATCTGAAGACTGTTCACGTTCTGTTTAAACCGAACAAAAACAGTGTTCATACCTTTTTAAAGGGAAAAGATGCCAGCTGGGGGACTTGAACCAGTGACCTCCACCAAACCAAGGAAATACGAGGCATAACAGCATAACCCCTACACAATGCAACCAATACACAGCAGCCACTGCCCAGGAATACACTAGGTAGTAATTAACATTTTTAACTTAGAGTTTTTGCAACCAACTTAGAATCCAGACAAGGCCTTTCTCACTCTCCACCTGACTTCTTTGCTCACTAATGACACTGGTATGTCCAAATAAGTCCTGGGAACGATCATTACTGCATTTTCAAATGTGCTGACTTTCCAGTATTATCTGAGACTGCTTACTGGGCCACCTCACTATTTCTGTCCTCTGGTTTCTCCAAGGAATAAGATAGATAAATTTATATGGGCTCTGAAACAAAGGTATTGGACATACCAGTGTCATTAGTGAGCAAAGAAGTCAGGTGGAGTGAGAAAGTCCTTGTCTGGATTCTAAGTTGGTTGCAAAAACTCTAAGTCAAAAATGTTAATTACTACCTAGTGTATTCCTGGGCAGTGGCTGCTGTGTATTGGTTGCATTGTGTAGGGGTTATGCTGTTATGCCTCGTATTTCCTTGGTTTGGTGGAGGTCACTGGTTCAAGTCCCCCAGCTGGCATCTTTTCCCTTTAAAAAGGTATGAACACTGTTTTTGTTCGGTTTAAACAGAACGTGAACAGTCTTCAGATTAAACAGAACATAATCACGGTTTAAACAGAACATGAACAGTCTTCAGATTAAACAGAACATAATCAGACACAATGGACAAACAGAACCTCTGCACCTAAGTACCCATTACCCTGCTGGTCCCTTACTGTGCCCCCACAGGTGATTAATCAATCAATGATTAAACCTGTTCCCCCGTCGAGATGCTGATTGTTTAATCAAACTTCATATAGATTCTTTGTAGAGAACAGTGTCCCAGCTAAACCAACATTGATTCCAGTAAGGTTTCAATGTTAAAACAGCAAAGGCACCTATATCTAGAAGTTTGTTCGACCATCTGTACGGATTGGGGCCTACTTGCATGTTCCTATCAAGAGTATATTATTCCATATCCATCTAGACTATAACTGGGGCAATAAATGGTAGAGCTAAAGATGTTGGGACCAAAGGGAAGCCAGTTGAGGGTTGAGTACTTGGGGTACCGAGAATTGATATCCCTGGATGGGACATCACGTATGGCTGAAATAGGTTTTCACTGTGCTGTTGTTCAACCATCCAATTTGGGCAATATAAGTCACTTGGACCAGGGTTTAGGGCACAAGGCAGTTGTCTCTAAAAATGGCAACACAAGTTGTATGGTCCATCAGCAGGTGGCTGTAGTTGGGCAAGGGGTTTCTAAGCTTATCTCTTCACAACTGAATGGTTTCCATCACTGGAAACCGGAAACGTGATATAGCAGCTGAAATCATGATGTGGGAACCATTTGGGTGTGATATTTCCTTTTGACTGAGTTATTTAAAGCATATTGTCTCCATTAGTGCAGCATATCACAGAGTAGTCTTGGCTCCGAGTTCCATTTATCGATCTTACTAACAAAACACATGTGTATCAATTTCCTTATTAGTGTTTCGAGAGCAGTATATTAAGCCTGTAGGTTTCTAGCGTAGGGCCAGTGGTCCCCCCATTCTCGGTTAGACAAAAGGCTTACACTTGACGTCGTTTCTCAGAAGTTTGGTATTCATTCGGAATGTCACTGGAAGCTATTTAGTTTCTATTGTTTGTTCCATTTGCAATATATTGGTTGTTTGATTTAAGTTTTAGCTACGGAACACGTGAAATATAACGGAACGGTTGCACAGAACACGAGATATTGAAAGAACTTGAGTAAAACGAGCCTTGGGGAAAGCATCTAACAAAGTTAACACCTGTCTCTACAAGTATTGTGTTTGGAATAACAGTAGGATTTGGTGGTATCTTGCGCAACAGTGGTTCAGTGGGGGTTCTACCATAAAGAACATTGTAACAGATGGCTTTTTGAGCTACTAGACAGTGCATAGCGACTAGAACAGCACCAGACACCACCTTTGCACCTGTAGAGATTGCTGGAATCTACATAGTAATACTCAAAGTGCCACAACCTATACTGGGTTGGAACCCCGAACCTCGCATGTCGATTGTATCACTGTTGTATGTTTGGGGTGTTTTATTGGATTTAGTGTTCACTCTATTCAGTATTTCATTCATATTTTCACGCCCAGTGACATAGTCAGCGTTTCAGCGGAGGGGGGGGTTCAATTGCCCTCAGTGCAATACTTAGCCGAGACTCAGATTTTTTTTGGCATGGAGATAATCTCCGACAATGTTCAACCCGATATTGAATTCCATCTATATTAGACCACACCGTGAACAAAACTGGGCTCAAGACTTCATGGGTCCTCACCCCATTTCACTACTGTCCATCCAAGCCCCAAAGCCTCTGCGGACTAATGGCCAGTCACCTCATCCGGATACGCAGGGTTTACAGAAGTGTAATGGGGGAGTGTAGATTCAAATCCCCCCAGAGGCATGTGCATTTCAATTGGATGTCATTTTTCCACCTTCCCTGCTCGATCCCGGTGTTTTGTGTTCATTCCTCCGATACACACTACTGAGAAGCAGGAAACCCATGGACTGGTCATTCATCTTGTATAAACCAAGAAACACCTGTGATAATGGTGATCTTGATTCAATTAGAAGGATGAGTTTCCGAAGTTTGCAAGAACAAGCAGGATTTGAACCTCCCAACAAACCCAATGGATATGGGGGATATATTCTGCTCTTTTTTTTGTTGCATTGTGGAAAAAACACTTTGATCTAGCTCGACTCCACCTTCTGTGTTTTTGCCTGGCAATACTGAACCTTATCCTCTCAAGTTGGAATTACATCTAAGGCTCTTATCGAATAAATACAATCATTCATTTCAAACCAAACCACAGGGACACATGTAGCAAATCAGTAACCATAAATAACAACATAGAAAATCACCAACGAAAAAATACCCAATTCCTGCAAGCCTCAGACCGCAATCAAACCAAGCTCTTTCTCATCGCCAATGTCTGCCTTGTCCAGGTCTTCAATGTCGGACAGATCCTCCTCTAGTTCCTCCACAGTCCCAGCCGGTGCATTAAGCAATGCCAGATGAGCCAGGTTGTGTCTTTGTTGCTCCAGCACATCTTCGCTAATACCAGCAAGTCTCTCATTGAGATGTTGAACCTGTTTGGTCTGCAAGGAGTGTTCAAACAAAGGTCGTGCAGCATCCCAGAACTCCACTGCCTTGAGCAGGTCACTGTGTCCCATAGAAATGTCTCCAAGTCGGAGCATGCACTCAGCTCTGCTGCGGTGCACATCCATCTCAGTGAATCCCTCTAGAGCAACTGCAATCAAACTGGTGGCTGTATGCTCATCATTCTGGGAGAGAAAGATATCTCCTAAGGATTGGAATGCCTTGAAGATTCCGAGCTTCTCTTTTCTTTTGAGAGAATTCACAAGAAAAATGACTGTCCAGCTGGGCATCCCATCCAAATCACCCCAGCAACTGACATCACCATGTCGTTCCAGACAGCATGTTGTGATTTGAGAGGATGGCAAGCTCAATTTCAAGCACCTTTCACAAATAGTCTGTGCATCAATGAATTTCCCTCCCTCAGATGGAGGTCTGCAAGAATAACATCACACATTGTCACTCCCTCAACATCGCCTACAGCGTCTAACAATTTTCTGGCTCTGTCACAATTCCTTGAACATCATTCTTTGGAGCACCAATCAACACATCAATTTCAGCAATATTGAGTAAAGCAACACCATATCTGTAGGGATCCTGTATGGTTGCTTCAAGAATGCTAGTATGGATACTGTGAGCCTCAACATATTCTGATTTGCACTTGTGGTTTTCTGCCTGAGTGGTCATGATGTTGTGGTCTACTGGTCCATGGGACATGCCACAAAGGCCTAAGAGGTGTCTTGCCCTAAAGCAGAGAGACATAGATTTTGTGTAGTTCCCCAATGTATGGCAGCAAGTAGCCTCAATATCTAGTGCCTGTGCTTCTCTGTATAAATCTGCAGAAATTAGAGCCAGTTGCCGGGCCGCATTTGCATGCAATTGAGCTGCAGCATAATTACCAAGATCCCACTCAACCCATGCACAGTTACGCAATCCTGGGAATGCTGTTTGTTGTCCCCGGTTGATAGTGCTAGAGATATAGCAGCTCTACCAAATTTTGTAGCGGAGGATGGATCACCATTTCCCCGATAATAGGCTGCCAAGGCAATATAGAATCTACCTGCATAAATTCATATGAGTGCCAACAGACCAGGGTTAAAAGCATACATTTGAGATCTGGGTCATGAAACTTCTTGAAGTGTTCCAGGCCATCAGATATCAAAGTATCTGCATTGGAAATGGAATGAAAAACCCACGAGTTGAGCTGCTCAATAATAAGGTATGCCTCGAGACGATGGTCACAAGGGTGTGAAAGACAATATGAATCTGTTGAATCAAAGAAATAGCTCCTTGCCCCATGACTCGGCTAAATCTATTCAGATTGCATGCACAGTAAATGCTATTCACTAGGTCTGAATGTCCCTGTTGCAATCCATCCAAGGACATTCTGTATGTTTGAGTAGTTTGATGATACTCGAGCAACTGTGCTAGAACTTGATTCATTTCCTTCGTATTCCATGAAGAACTCAAGTAATTCCTGGAAATGTTTGAGAAGAGGTCGAATGAGGTGATCACCAGGAGGCTGTATCTTCTGTATATACTCTCTGATAGGCACCAATACTTTTAGCCGCTTGTGTTCATCACCATAGGCTAAGGTGGTACCAACCAATGCTGCTTTGCAATTCAGGATATTATCAATCGGGAGCTTGCTCTGCACCAGCTCAACATCTGAAAGGCCATCGGGAAGCATTGACAAGAGGCTCAGCAGATCCTTTGAATGGGGATTGAGTCTAGGACTTGACAAGGACAGTGAGATGGATAAATCCAAGTTGGATGTTCTGTTATATCCATCTGAGATCAAGGATGTTTTCTCCTCCTGCCAGCGGGATAACACATGGGAGCAGCCCTCAGAGTCAGCCAAATGAGCTATGAGACTGATTGCGAGGGACATATTGTCTGTCAGAGAGAGAACCTTGTCAACCTCTTTTGGATCATGTGTGTTGTCTGCAATGTCCATAAATGTTTTCGTGCTGCAGCTTGTTCCAAGGGCTTCAACAGTGGCAGGAATGGATGGGTCCATGCCACTTTAGCAGGTCGTTCTGCTCCTCGCATTGTGATCTAATCAGTATAAGTTGAAAGCATGGGTGAAAAAATTCTTGAGACCTACCACCAATGCAAGATGATCCACACCTGTGAGCAGTGACAGAAATTCCTCTATTTTACCTCGGAAGTCGACTGGCTCCCACAATGTCTCAAGATTGTCTAGAATCAGGAGACAGTCTGAGTTGCTGGAGAAGTATGAATGACTGGGTGAGTAAGGTCTTTTCCTGGCTTCAGTCCAACATGGGCTCCTATGAGAGCAGCAAGTTCCACTTGGGTTGCTGCTGAATCACAAGCAACGAAGAATCGATGCTGATTATATCTCTCAGTAATCTCTGTATGATGGATGGTAGCTCTTGCAAGACTAGTCTTTCCCATTCCACCTGCACCCAAAATGGCAATCCTGGGTGTTCCTCGACTGAAAAGTTGAAGAATGTTTGATAGCTCTGAGTTTCGCCCATGGAATATCTTGGGTTCTGATGGCAACATGGAGATGGAGTTGGAGCTTGAATATATGTCAGATACAAGAGATATAATGGAAAGCTGACTAGAAACTTGCCTGTTATGAAGCCTGAATAAAGCCTGCTGATCTGTCCAAGATTTATTATTTAGCTCTCTCAGAGGAGTAGAATACTTCGTACAGAGGATGCTCCATCTGAACTGGTTGCATCTGACAGAGCTTCAATCATGGCAAGCACTTCTTTGTTTCGTTTTTCTGCATCTTCTTGCATCTGTGTAATGCCCTTCATATGATGACCATTGGGACCTACATATCACATTCTTCAATGAGTAGTTGAATCACCAAACAAATGCCACACCTGAAAAATCTCAAACCCTTGCTGCAATCCTGCCTTGCAATCCTTGAGGAGTGTGCTCATCTCGCCTTGACGGAAAAACTTCTTGACTTGCTGCCATTTTGTTGAGCTTCAACAAATGTGTGGATTTTGTGGAGGGTCCTTATAGCAGTAGTCAATACCAAACCGAGTTTTTTTATTTCCAAGGCAAGCGACATACTCTGTGAACTTTCCAATGTGAATCAACACACTTGGTGGCAGTTCTCCTCCCGTATCTGACTTGATGTGAACAATTAGAATTGCATTGAGCAACTCATAAGTTTGCTCCATCAATTGGCTACATTCATTCTTATTTTTTTAGCTGTCTGCCATAACTGACTGAGATTTATGGTTGCAGCAGATTCAATGGCAATGTACCTGCATATTTTTCAAGAGAGACTGGGTTGTATTAGCCATGGCTGTCAAGAGGGGGCTCTTCATACTGCTGGCAAGGGTTTCCAGAGTACACATAGTGAGATTCAAACATGTTGTAATGTTGTTCAGTCGAATTTGAGTGATAGTGGGTTTGGGGGGCATATTGGGAGGTGGATCATGGGACTCGAGACATATGTATTTATTCTGTATACTGATGGGAATTTTCCCCCTCATTGGTACTGATCATAAGTATCCCGCAGATAACGCACATAAGCTGCGATGTCTGTCTCTCTCTAAGACTCTCCTTCATTATTCACGTGTGTCCTAGTGTCCTTCTGGGCCTCCTCGACTCTGCTGATAGATGCTTGAACCTGTCAAATAAAAGTGGGTGAGTCAAGAAAATGTTGCAATTCCGAGCCCGCTGCTCGAACTAACATCATCAAAGCAACCGCATATTAATAATTGCCGCATGCATTTGTATCTTGCATTTCCCTCCATTTGGTCTAATTATCTTAAAAAAAGGATGGCTTCAAACGAAACAGATAACTTTGCTATTGTGTCAAATGCAGCAGAGAGGCAGATGGGAACAAGGGGTACCCGCCAAAGAAATTTGCTACACCCATTAGCCGATGTCTCGACATTTCCCAGCGGGTACCCCTTGGATGGGAACTACATGGAAGGGCTAGATCCTGGCAATGTTAATTGGGGGAGCTCGCTCCCTCTCCTTGCTGACCAATGCCAGGTCCCGTGAACCTCCTGCAAGGGTTGTCCGCAAAAAATACCACATTTCGGCCTGAAAAATCCCATGCTTTGGCAATGTTTGGCCTCAAAAATTCTATATCGGACAAGGGTGGTCATGTACACTACCCCCCAAAAAAAGCATTTTCAGTCCTTTTCTCACAAAATATCTGCTTTCTAGCGCGCTTGCGTGTCAGAGTTAGGTACTACACCAGAATTATTCAGATCTGGATTGGCCATCGTTGCTGGGCAAATCGGACTCAAATACCCCCAAAATCACCCATTTTGTGCCCTATCTGCAGACAAGGCTTTGCGATTTTTGACCTAAAAATCCTATTTTACGGAAAACCCTTGGCTGGAGCTTCTCGGGGCCTCCGATGCCCCAAATTGGATGGCTGTGCAAGAGTGCTTGCCGGCGATGCTCTCATAGGGTAACCATCAATTTCCTTTTACTTATGGGTTGAGGTACGCATTCAAGCAGTTTTCCCGCGCTAAAACTATGTAGACATATCTGTAGGGGCTGCATTCTCCCAGATGTTTTCAATATTTGGGGTAAAATTACTTCCATCACTCCATGGCTTATACCATCACAAACAGAGGACTGGAACACTTGAACATGTCCACCCGCGCAGCCATTAATATTAGTTTACTGGTGCCATCAAGGATATTTTGCCCGGACCTCTCACACAAAATTGTTGTCCAAACTTAAGTTTTCGCTCCACCAAAATTTTCACTTCCACCGGCATTGCAGCAAAGGGGTGTTAAAGAGTGTCAATAAGTTATGAAATTCCTGTGGACTGGCTTGGAGCATAAAAAAAGTTTTTCAGTGAAAGAAATACTTCGATTTAAGGGTAATTTCATCTCACTCTCTCATTGATCAGGGGTCTCCTCTTGGGCAACAACCGGATTGCGATTATAATAATATCAGGATGTTGGTAGGTATATTCCGCCGTCAGACTCTGTACATTGTTTTGTTTAACACAAGAAATTTGCCTTTGTATTGTAGAATATACCCAGGGGTCATGATTGAATGCATTTCTGATTTTTATGGTGCCAAAGTTGCCCGCAAGAGACTTTCATGTCAGAAAAACAGATTTTTCATCTGGGCTTTCCGTGGCCATATCACGAGCTAAAAAATTTTCTAGTATTGCTTTCTGAGCATCGAATGTCATGAAATCAATGACGATGTTAGAGGAGCACCCGGAGCGAAGGGCATAGAGAGGCTCAGCTTGGATTTATTTTAAATGATTAAAGGATGCAGTATCAATTTGCTAAATAAAATGGCACGAAGTGCGCAACACCGGAAACTCAGAAGTCTGCAAGCTCCCCCCTGCTGTAGCTGGGTACCGGCATACAAAACATATTTATGACATGTGTAAGCCATGTACGGTAGGCGAGAGCTACGCGGTTCGATTCCAAATCCATTTTGATCAACGCCCCAACAACGCGGCTCAGCATGGGACTTTCTAGGGTGGCTTGGTGTCCCTTTCACCTCATATAGACCCAGGAAGGTTCTTCGTCGTTGCTAGTGCTGTAATCGGGGTCCTTGGGGCTGCCAGGACTTATGCGCCGCCAACGGTGAAACTGTAGGCTGGAGCTACGCGGTTCGGCATCCGGCTTCTTGATGCCGTTGATGCCTGTTTTGTGTTCACAGTTCCTCGTCATGCCTTCCCGACAAGCATACAGTAATAGTTCCTCTTCGGGAGTGATGCTTAAGATGATGGACTACTGTAAACTTCATGAGTTTTCTGCTAGTTCTTTGTGACCATCAGGTACACAGTGAGTTAACTGTGCCATCCTGCAAGTCTCGGATGGGTCTTAATAAGTATGTCTCAAATCAATCCTTCCCAACCAAGGAGAATCTAAATTTGTGACTGTACTGGTATGTTTGACTGCGATGAGGACGGGGACAAGCCTTCGGCCGACATGCTCGCGATACCATCCTCCTTCGGGATTTTAGAAGTAAAGGCCTAACAAGAACATTATTACCACGTCCCAAAGTAAGAATAAAACTGGACGAACTAGATACCCAACATCGAGAATTCCAGGGGTTATCAGTGAGAAGGCATTAGGATACCGAGCGAGAACACCGTCCAGGGCGGTACAGGCACTGGAAATGATTAAGTATGTTGGAGCCAACAAGAACACCTACAAACCTTGCGTAGTTGGTCTGTCCAGGAATTCCGACAAGTCCGCAGAACGACGAGAGGGCAACGAAGAAGCCGAGCGATTCGATTGCGATCTGCGCAGCGAAAACCTCAAAGACCTTGATTTTTGAATCATGGACGCGCCGGAACGTGTCCCGAGTTTGGTTAAAAAACAGCGCATCCGAAAGAACCAGAGTCAGATGGAAGCACCCTGCGATGGGCAGCGGGAGGCCGCGAAGCAGAATTTTCATCTGATCAAAGTCTGTGGCATCACACTTCTCAAGCGGATATGGAGGTCCTCCAGGCTCTTCAAATACGCGACTTTGGCTGTCGTAAGTGCATCACGATGCGGATCCAGTGATTCCAGTCCCCGGCGCGAAGTCAGAACGAGATTTCGTGCCCCGTGCTACAGTGTTTCAGCGTTCGCTGCGGTACAAAATAAATAGATGGAGTTACCTGATACATCCACACAGCGAGGTCGATTCCGAGTCCCCCAATTCCACCGAGCAGCACATAAGTACGGACGCCTCGGAACGGGGGAGCGGCACGAGACCCTGGTAGTAGTATGAGGGCCGCAGGAGACGGTGGAATCCCGGCAGAAACAGGTTCAGTTGGCGAAAGTGTACGTCGAATGTACGATGGATCGGTGTGGATGGCGTCACTTAGGAGGAAATCCCACTGGAAAATCTTCCCGGAGCGCGGAATCCACCGACGCAAGTGCGGTTGCTGAATATACGTCACTGAATCAGTGACCAGAATGTCGAACCACTCGAATAGAGCGCAATCCCCGATTTCCGTGTGAATTACTTGTATTCCGGTCACACCCGACACATGTCGAGTCAGCATCTGGGACAGGACACGGTTTCCGATGGCGACGGCCATACGGAGTGGGTGATCAGACGATGGGAGTGGAACGAGCGATATCAAGAGAGTGCCCACAAGTTGTGCCGCAAAGTCTCCATCGGAATCAGTGTTCGTTGGGATCAAATCGTTGACAGAAACCCTAATAAATTCGGCGGACGATGGAGCCGCGATCCCGCCAACATACGTGCCAATGGTCAGCTTGGGATGCCGGCTCTCAGCGAGGAAGCCGTCATATTGCCCAACCACTCCAGCCCAATGGATGACGCGGACAGTGATGTGGGTTGAATCGTCACCAGAACCAGCGGATGGAGGGGGAGGAATCAGTGCGACAAGGGGAACATGTACAGCACCACAATGGTCGAATGATATGATGCTTTCCCCGCTGTTGAATAGGTTTATCTGTCCGGCGAGGTGTACAATAGGGTGTTACACAGTGGAGATTTCAGGTTGATTTCGAGCTGGATTTCGATTCAGATTTCGAGGCTGATTTGGTGTGACTTGATGTGACTGCCTAGCAACGCAGATTTCACATCAACTCGGTGTCGTCCCAATGTTGTTCGCTGTTGGCCGCCTACATCCCCGCCGCTCGTGCCCCACCGATCCCGCCAGCATATTTTACAATGACCAAAGGAATTTCATACAAACCAGCTACATAGGGTCTAAGCTCCGCCATGGACTGACTATCTCACAAAAAGTGCGTCACATAATGAAGTTGCAAAAGGCAGATATTGAGCTCGTTGTGGTGGCCGACGGGCGGGAGGCGATGGGCGCGGCCCAGAAAGATGACGAGCGGGTGAAATTGAAAATTGAAATCAACTTTGATCGCTCGGATGAAAACAGATTTCGGTGTTCTCCGTGTCACGCCGTTGCGAAATCAAGATTGAAATCCAGCTCGAAATCAGCTCGAAATCAGCCTGAAATCTCTACTGTGTAACACCCTAATTGGATTTGAATAGTCGACCGAAGATTCGAACATAGCGAGTCGGATGGCCCATAGCGGTCGCTCCTGCCTGAGTGCAGCACACAAGCCGAGCGCAGCATCTCCATCTTGTCCTCGCCTCGCCACCATATAAACAGTGTTCGAGGCAGCCGCATTGAGATTCCGCAGTCGTGTCTGCAACTCAATCTCTTTGCCAAACTAGTACGAATAGATGCGTCGAGGGCCGACGGTGTGGAGGAGGTGGAGGAGGACGACATAGATCTCTGCGCCACGAAGAAAAATTCATGTCCGATCCCACCACTCTCCACGCAAGTTTGAACATTATTGAACTTCGCTCTCTCGAGCTGTGTCTCCCATTCCGACGGCGACTGGGCGCAGTGATTCCGTTCGTCGGTGTAGCCAAACCATTCGGCGAAGGACTCAAAAATGCAGTCCAGCCACACGCTCCCCGGCCATTCTACCCATGCGGTTCCATTGAGCTCAACAGCGAGAAGATGACCACCAGGGACAAGGACGCTGCGAAGAGAGGCAAGGCACGGATCCACACTGGCATGGCGTGGAGAACATGGTGCGCAAGGGCCAGATCATAGGATTCTGGGTGTATTCCTTGAGGGTGTGGATCTCTACTGAGGTCGTATGATTTGGGAATAAGGGTTATTCCCTCAGCCGCCACGGTGCGAACGACGTCCGCCACGAGCTGGAAAAAAAAAAAAATTAGATCACGGACGCCGAAAGGACTCTGCCATACACACAGTATATGAGATGTCCGTAACCGTGTACTCGAACGTCAGATCAGAGTTATGTTTCAACTCTTCGACGACCAGGGCAGTCAAAAGGCCAGTCCCTGGAGCGGTCTCAGCAAGGAGTGGGAAAGTGCAGAGGAGCTCACAATCCGGCGCCGACTTCCAAAATCCTGAGGACTTTCTTGCCGCTTTCCCGGAAGGTCTGGAGGATGGCAGAGATCGCCTTGGTTGCTTCGTGTGGAACGGTGCTGCAGTCACTATTCGTTGAGTAATACTTGGCCATGAGATCATCAGAATACAGGGCAGCTACGGCGGACTAATATATGGTTAGCAACAAGTCGAAGGGAGAGCGGACAATTTACCTGAGAACTTTCGAAGACGGATTCATGAACCGCCGCAACTCGCCTAGTGACTTCGAAATGATGAGGCCATCTGTCCTGCAGAGCCGCTGAAATGTCAGGCGACTGCCGAGAGCTGGTGCGCGCGACTGCGCGCTGCGCGAAGGCGAAATATCGACGGCGTGATTCCTACGACGGCTGTAAGCAAGGAGTGCCATTTGGACACCGGCTAGATAGGTACTTCATCGCCGACAAACACGCCGGTGGCCAAAGATTTCGACAGCATGTCAATGGCGCACGAGTCCAGGGCCTCGAATAGCAGCCTGATGGTCTCCGTGCCAGTACGCGCAGGCAGAGAAATAGCCAGGGGAGGAATCCGTGCATCAATTGCGACGGGCTGAAAGATGTAATCGAATCGGCGTTTCACCATCAGGGGCCCGGTTGAGTTGAGCTTTGCGACCACCAAGTTTCAGAACTCGCAGAGTGGCAGACCAGACGAGTCCTGAATAAACACATCGTAATGGCGAGCATCTGAGGAAATTTGAGTAATGTTTGAAGGCAGTGGAAACCAATATCACCTGGCTTCCACCGGCGCAAGATCGCGTGTGAGAACAGGTTCCCTGTACTACGGATGTGATTATAGAAAACGAAGTGCCCTAGCATCGAAGGAAGATAGATGACACCGGGAGGGTTTTTAGAGATGTCGGAGTGGAGAATAACATGCAGACATGCATCGATGATTTCTGGAGGCAATAGGGATCCATTCAATCTACAGGTGGTGAGGTCACGAGGATCCAGGATGGACGGCCAACTTACAATTCGATATCGGTTGGCCCTGAAATTTCTGCCACAATTTCCAGCGGTGTTCCATGGCAGCGAAAGACTCGCCTAAATCGAGGACCGTAAGCGGCGAGGGGCTCGAGCGATGAATAAAAGTCTATGTAAGGTTGACTCAAAGCATTCTACCGGAGTGGCGAAGGTTGGCGCACCCTCGAAATCCAGGAAGGGAAGGCGGTCAAAAATCTCCTCGTACTCCATCGCTGATGGTACCTTTGTCGGAGGTGACTTATCCATCAGTCCGCGGGCGTGGACCTTCTCGTGAACCTGCCACAGAGGTTGAGTAAGATTACGTCCAGGAATCTACGGTATTGAGTACTCACAGCCCCTGTGGTGATTGACCAAGTGGCTTCCAGTCTCTGCAGAGTGACCTCCGGGGCGCCACCAGAGAGTGGCAATATTGAAAGAAACTCTACATCCCAAAGGGTGCTTGCACCGGAGTCCAATGACTGCGACAGGCCCTCAGTGATATTTCTTTGCCTGACACACATCACGAACCAGTTCAATGAATCCCGTCGCGGGGAGGATGGGTTCGCCTATCCACCTTGCGAGTGAGATCTGGGGCGCATGGAAACAAGTATCACCTACCGTTTATAACGTGTTCGGCGAGATTCGGGAGGTTGATACGGAGACCACCGGCCGCAAGGGGTTTCATTCCATCAGCGACCGACTGGATCTGGGGATTGGATACGAACAGCAAGAGGGTGTTGAATGAGCTTCGACTTCAAAGTAGAAGCGCCATAGAGACCACTGAGGTCAAGGGAATTTAGTCCGAGTAAAGACAGGCGACCGAGAGTACCCAGAAAGACTTGTGATTCGGTGGTGGAGGCGGCGGCGGCTGCTGCGGGTTTACGAGAAATTTTTCACATAGGACAGAGTACTCGGTCGTCGGCAACGCCGTGGGCAAAGATATATGGGGACAAGACGGGATGACAGGAGATCTCGAGAAAGACGAGAGAAGAAGAGAGTGTGCCGGAAATTGCCTCGCCGAATAACACACTGTTCCTGCAGTTATCCCAGGGTGGTGGGGGTCAAAGGCGTCCACCAGCTGGATTTCGCGACATGTCGAATATACCGGGATACGGGGAGAATGGGATCCTTTATAGCGGTCGAATACGCGGGTCATTCTGGCCAGGAAATCCCCTTTGATGCAGTCCACCAATGACGAGTGGGCCGGGATCTTCATCGGAACAAGTTGTGCGAATACCCCTTCATGTTTTGCGCTCGTGACGAGCTGCTCGAGTAGACGAGTGGCGCCTGAAACAGCCACCGAATCGGGTGCATTGAAGCACGCCAACTCCAAAACTCCTGCGCTGCGAGCAGCAATCCGCGCCATGAGCTCCGAAGCGTGTTCTGCGTTGCATGCAAGCATCGCCATCCCGACCCCTGTGCCCTCCACACGCGACAATGATTCGCCTCGCTCGATTGCGATTTCCATCGCCATCTCTTTGGGGCCCGCACCAGATGCATAAACCACCGCGGTCTCGCCTGCAGAATGGCCCAGGATGATGTCTGGTACAATCTCGAGAGATTGGAAGAGGTCGAATAGTGCACATTGGACCATGATGATGGCGCAGACAGTGGTAGTGGCAGACCAGCTTTGTTCTGTGGCGCCAGGGAGTGGGAATGCTGCGGCGAAGAGTCCAGTCGATTCAATCAAGGAAACACCTTGAGCACGACGGTAGACATCATCAAGGAGCGTAATGGTCTCCCGGAAAACAGGATATTCGTGAAATAGTTGGCGTCCCATCTCAAGATGCTGCGGGCCCTGTCCGCTGAAAATGAAGGCTAGACGCGGGGTTTCACGGGGTGTGAGAGTGGCGGGTACTGTAACTCCGCCGGGGGAATGCTGAAATATTTCCGCCACGGAAGCTGACGGGCCCGCCGAGCCAGGACAACAGCACAATCACAGAGGGTCTGCAGGTCTGCAGTACCCAGGCGTAAAATGTTGTCGGAGATCTGTTCAACAACGCTGGAAGAGAGGCCCCCAACAATGAATAATGTTGGGCCCGTGGCCAGGCTCCTCGCCTCTTTTGGGGACGGTGGCGCTTGAAGCACTAGATGACCGGCGGCTCCACCTATCGCGTAGGCAGATATGGAGATGATGGGTCTTCCAGAAGATGAGCGGCAGCCAAGGGGGATCGGTTCGACAGGCACTTTGATGTGGAAATCGTCCCAGCGGATCGCCCCAGAGGGTGTCGTGAAATTGACCGTGGGGGGATGATTCCGTGTTCGAGCATCGCGCATGCCTTGACAAGGGAAGCGAGAAACGCGGCAACCTCGAGATGCCTGGTCCAAACGTCAGCATAATGCACGGAACTTATAATCTGAGGAAACACTGACCCAATATTGCCCTTCACTGATCCAAAGACGCCAGTCCTTTCTGTGGCAGAGACTTGGCCTGCGGCATTTGCCTCTATAGGATCCCCAGTCAGCGTTCCTAATTGTCATTTAGCACACAGATCTGACTGGTAGAATAAGTAAACAGGCCACCTGTCCCGTGTAGTTCAACGTAGTCGGTATCATCAGGACTAACGCCAGACCTCCGATATGCCTCTTGAATGCATTCTTGCTGGCGGACGCCGTTAGGAACGTTCAGAGGCATCCGCCCACCAGTCGCGTTGATTGCAGAACCGAGGACCTTCGAGACGTAAGGTACATTCGGACGAAGGTGCTGCACTTACGACGGAGTAAATGTGGTCATTCTCCTTCACTACGTCCTTCAATGGCTTCAGGAAGACCACCACAGCGCCTTCACCGCGTACAAAGCTGGCAATGGCATGAGTCAGCCTGTGGATTGATCACAACAGAGGCGGGCAAACCCGGCGGCCGCGGCATCCATCGGCCGGCTCATCCCATCGGCAGCCAGCACACCCGCTTGGGAATCGCTCTCCCACTCATACGTGCTGGAAGCGGCATCAGAGATGGGGAGATCAGATTACTGTCGGGCTCAGGCTCACTCTCGATTTACTTGCGCCGCTCCAACCAGTGCTGCGGAACAATCACCTTTCTCAATTGCGCCGATGGCGAGGTGGAATGCCGTCAAGGAAGAAGCACAGGCGGGGTCCAGATATACGGAAGGTCCCGTGAGATCGAGGGCATAAGAGATCCGGTTTGCAGTTGCAGATGGTGCGAAAGAGAAACTCCCATCTCCGTCAAAAAGTTCGGTCTCGTTGTGTTCATCAGATAAGAAAATAGCTAGAAACATGAGATAAATCACCTGGGCCATCGGTCTGTTTCCACACACAAAGCAACCTATTTTTTGCCCCCCGGTACTCGATGCCGGAATCCTGGAGGGCTTGGAACGCCAGATCCAAAAAACGCCGCGCACTGTAAAGGGTGACGCGCGCATCTCTGGTGCTGACCCCGAAGGCGAGGTCGTCGAAGCTCGTAATGTTCTTCAGAAAGGTACCTTGCGTAGGAGCCTGAACTTCCGGCATAACTCTAACACATGCGCAGTGAGAGTCGGGCTCTCGCGACGAGGAAATATTTCACATACTGGACGAAATCGGGCAGGACATTCTTCAACGGTTCCTGGGCCGTACCGCCGGCCAGGAGGAAATTCCAGAATGACGCGTAATCAAAATCTTCGGGAGAACAGGCCCCCGATGGCAGCTGCGCGGCGATTCCAACCTCGTAAATGTTAGTCGGCGGAATAGCGCCGTGGGGCCTGGAGCGGATCATACTCACAATAACAATCTTATCTTCAAGGTCCATGGTCACTTGCACCAACGTCGTAGTAGAACGAGTTGTTGGGGGAAAAGCACACTGTATTCAAAGTAATCACAAGGTTTTATACAGTAGAAGCAAGTATAACCGTTTGGGGAGTAAGGAATTGACCGAGTTCCGCATGAGCAAGTGCGAGAGCGGATTGATTATCGTCGTAGATAATAAGGGGACCGGTGAGTGGGGTGAAACTCTGACAGCATTCTGGACATGCTGGCCGCCAGCCAGGCGGTAATAATCCATGAATTTGATAATGACTTATTTTAGAAATAGTTGGATGTCCTTCATCTGGCAAGCATCTTTGCGTCCTGAATGCTCATCACGACCTGAATGAATCTAAATCCAGCCCAGACCCTGCGCTTCCCGAAGAAGCAGATGTGCACCACTCATGGACCTCGGAGATATAGCTGGCTTGCCACAACAGGCAGACAATCTCTAAATATTCTCTGAATACACGCTGTTTGGGATGACAACGGATATTACTCCAAAGCGCGTCGGTTCCAGGTCGGCAGGAAGATACTTTGCATAAATTTCACTTGCTGACCGTTGGACGGAAACCTAGGACCTCCGGTTCATGGACGCCGAGTTCACATTCAAGCTGTGTGACCCGGTCCAAACATAGTCTCGGCCTCTAAATTTACGTTGCACTCTAAGATTTCTCGTTTATTCAGGGATTTTTCATGGCCATTAGGCTCCTCAAGATCAACTCCCGTATACATTCAATGGATTTTTCGTCCAATTGAGATCATTCCTGGGTCCCATTTCTCGTTAGATTCATTAATTAACACTATCCCACACAACTCCTCATTGGCTATTATCTTACGCCCCGCTAGACAATTAATTCCCGTATGCTGAATCCATAGTTAGACGCTGTTTAAATTCTGATCAGCCTCGAGTTTACTCCCCGTGCATGCGATCCGAATGGAGGCCGTGCATCGGCTTCTCCATCCATCTGTCGGGGAAAGGAATTCAGAACCAAGGGGTGTTAAAGTGAAGACAACCGGGCATTGGATTTCCCGAACGGTTTCGACACCTCTCGCCTGTACCGTCAAGAGCTGGTATTTCACGTCAATGCTGCTGTATTGCGGAGATATCCTTTGCCGGAAGCAGGAAATTCAACCGTAGCTGAAATAGTGTTGCCGGTGTCGGGTTCAGAACCGATTCTGAACCTCAACCGAACCTGATCTCGATCTGAACTGAGGTTCTAGACCTTGCCAACTCTCTCGCGCCCCGCAATCTAATCTGAAACCCAACTCGCAATCAACAACCTCGGCGATCTCGGAGTTGGACCGTCTCCCCAAAGCTGGGACCGGCTGGGACCCAGTTCATGTCCCGTCGACCATTCAAGCGGAGCGGCCGGGCCACGCGGGAAACCAATCTCCAAATCTTTGTAAACCCTAGCCCAGCTCAACAGTCCCACCCTTACCCGCCCTGCGTATCGCTCGCCCCGCCCTTTCTTCACGTGTGTTCCCCGTTCGTGCCCCATTGCCCCGTCCTTTTCCATCGCCCGTTTCCCGGCCCGTGCCTACGAAACTCTAAAACCTTCACCCACATTGACGCGGTTCCTCATCCTGACCTCGAGCGGTCCATCATTCCTATCGCCGTCCGGCCCTTTTACCTCCACCCACTGTGCATCGTTCCCGCCCGCTCTGGCCGTACCGCGCTTAGTACCCGAACATCAATGCCGCAGATCAACGCCGCCACGCGACCTGACCTCGCTGCCCGTTCTCCAACGCCCCCACTCCATCCAAGCTTAGTCCACTACTACTGACTCTTGACTGAGGAAACCCTGCCCCAATCAATCTTAGTTCACCCATGTCTCCGCACCGCCGCGCTCCTGCACTCCCGGCCCAACCTCTCCTCGTCAATGCTGAGCAACAGCCAGACCTTCGTTATCTATGATTTGAGGTCAAAACCAGGTTTTTTCGCCAAGTATTGGTGGACTGCCAGACCGCCGCCACAAAGTAAAATCTTGACCTAGGTCAAGATGTGAGCCGACAGTATATGATTCGGTAACCAAATCAAATGTATAGAAAGTTGATGGATTCATTTGTTACGAAACTGCAGCTGAAGTAGGCACAATCAGCAGCTCTTTCAAACGTCACCCACGTATTAAAAATCAGTGGGCTATGAATGGAAACCTGAATGTTTATGTTTCATTCTTTGTCGGAAATATTTCCGCATATGGACATATTTCCGACAAAGTATGAATGATAAACTCTCCGATGCACCTTTTACCTAGGTTGAAATGTGCTTCGAAAGGGTTGCTGAAAGACGTACATTCAGCTTCCCTTTTATAGCTCCTTGATATTCAATAAATATGTGAAGTTTGAAGGAACCACTGATTGAAGCTATTTCTATTGCAGTTTCATACCAAATGAATACATATACATTTGATTTGGCTAAGAAATTATATGCTTTCAGCTCACATCTTGACCTAGGTCAAGATTTTGATTTATCCGGTGTGCCAGACGCCAAACATTTTGGACCAAGTCAGTCGACGCCAATCAGTCGGGTGATGGTTAATCGGTGATCACATCGTTTTTCACTGTCCTTTGTCTTCCGCCTACACCTTGAACGCTACGCTGCATTGAAATCCCGCATTCGGACCGCCAGACCACCATCGCCAATCCAATATTGAGTGCGTCACGGTTTGGTCACGGTCCCCTTGTCTCCGTGCGCCGGCGCTGCGGCTCATTCTCGTCTGCTCGTGGATCGAGATGGATCTAGAAGGCGTACTTGCACAACCCCCGAATGATTCATCGCATGAATCAGCCCAGAAAACTGCGTTGAATGTATGTCGTTCTTCCTGCGTAATTGGAGCACCCTGCTAAACGTTTGAAAAGAGGCCGTCTCGCATAGAAACAATCCCCCTCGAGATACTCACCAGAATATTCAGCATCTGCCGCGACGACGTGTGGATCTGGGACGACAACCGTGACCCCGAGGAGGATGACTGGGAAGAAAACAAGATTGACCCCGAATCCATCTTCAATCCTCCCGTGGCACCTATGCTTCTGGGTCGTGTGTGTCCCTCGTTCCGCGAAGCCGCTCTACAGACCCCGCTTCTCTGGGACATCGTGACCTTCACCACCCATGACCTTGTCTCGACCGGCAGATTGTTCAGCATTCAAACAATATTGGCACGGTCTGGGAATCTTCCGCTTACCATCTATTTCTCCACCCCGTCCACAAGGTCCGATCAGGCTGTGCTTAATGACGGAACAGCGCAGTTCTTGCAGCGGATCTGGAAGTTTCATCCCAGATTCAAACATTTAAGCTTTTTCATCCCGTGCGCCGATGTCCAGTTGTATGGCGGTCCGGATGCACTTTTATTCGGCCGCAAGATAAAGAGCCGATTTCGGCCATCCCGCAAGATACTCGGTCACATCAAAAATTTCCGCCGATCATGATTCACACAGCTCTACATCATCTTCTTTGACCACCACCTTCCAGATGGCATGCCAGCGTCGTTAATGGTCCCATTAGGACTCTCCTACAAAAAATTGGGTCATTGGCACTGTACAGGTCAGGAAATATGCTGCCCAGGTTGCTGCCATGGTTTGCATGCCAGATCAACATTTAAGCCCCACCAAACTCTCCTGATATTTCTACCATTGAACAGCTTTTGCATGTCCTCAAAGGTTGTCTCTCACAACCACTGCATCACCTTATGAGATGTGATGGGCTCATCGACACCATAACCAAGGCTTGGGAGTCAATTTCGGTGGACAAAGTCGACAAATATGTTGATTGGATGTCAAGAGTTGTGCAGCCTGCGATTGATGCAGAGGGTGGAAGTACTGGATTCCAAGTGCACACTTGGAAAGCCCATATGTGTAGCATATCAACACTCATGTCTTGTCTCACTCTGTGAAAATTTGTCCTGCTGTGGTGAATGTTTTTCTGATCGGCGGAAACTTTTGATGAGCCCGAGTAGAGAGGTGATTTGATGGTATCGCCGCAAGATTGACCGCCGATAATCAAGCCGTTTGTCTTGCGTGGAAATCACTGATTCCCGCAAGATATATATAGGTATGTCCCGCAAGATACAACGCGTCGCCCGCAAGATACAGAATTGTTGGAATATTCAGCAAGCCGAGACGTACACAGGCATGTACGCCACCATGCTGTGCATGGAGACGCCACGATGAGACGTGTAACATTGCGTTGCGTAGTTTCAGCTGGTCTGAAACTACTGACTTCTTGGATACTCATTGTACTACGCGCTTTGTTTAGAGCAGCTTTGTACCATTGTTCTCAAGGTATAAAAGCCCTCGAGATTTCTTGAATATAAACATCTATTTATTGCATCCCCTGTTCAAACCCACCTACAAATTTCTACAAGAATTTCCCGCAAGATAAAGTCGTCCGAAAAAAAGTTGGTCCAAAATTTCTGGAATAAATTAGGTATTTCCCTAGGGCCTATCCACCGTTGTTTTGATGGCATGCAAGTGGAGAAAGGCACAGCTGTGTGAGGTTGAAAATCGGAAATAGGTCTTTGTTGCAAAATTGTTTGAGGTTCCTCCTGCCATTCCCGTCCTTAGACCTCTCAAAATTTGTTCCAGATCCTGCTAGAGCACTTCAAATCCAGGCGGTCATCATCCAAATATCATACATTGATCCAATTGATGGAAAACTGTGAAGCTGAGTTAACCAGAGTCTAGGTGCAATGATTGTATATTGGTACTCTGAGAACCTATTGAACCCATGAAGTAAATGAAAACGTGCCATCCTAAAATCTCTCGCATCATTCAATATGGCCGAGATGGCCGAGCAGGACAGAACTGAACCAATTCTTAAACGCACTGATTCAGAAAATCGGAATCAATCTCTTTCAGTAACTGCGAAAGATGGCCTCCCATTTGTGGGACTCTGGTGCTGTACCTTGGTGATCAAACTGGTTAGTGTTTGTAGTCGCCGATTTCCTCGCTTGTTGCTCATTCTACCCTTATGGGGTCAAATCAATTGCTGTGTATTGGTACTCACATCGTCAGGTATCAGCTGTCACAAATGTGTAGATTCAATTACAAAGAGATTTCCCTGGACCTATAAGAGTTGTAATGACTGTCTACACGTATTCAGTGTCAACTCCAATGCATCCAATTGCAAGGAAGCCAGTTGAACTACATGCCTACTTTACAATTAACCAAGGTATTCACGTTTGACTCATGCAGGGTTATGAGGATGGTCAGTGATTATCAGCGGTCAATCTTGCGGCGATACCATCAAATCACCTCTCTATCTTGCGGGATGGCCGAAATCGGCTCTTTATCTTGCGGCCGAATAAAAGTGCATCCGGACCGCCATACAGTTGGACTCCCTCCCGGCCCCCACCACGCTTCAGCTGCTTCGGTCCCTTGACATCTCGATAATAGGGACTTCCGAAACGAGCCCAGGCCTTCCGGCATTTCTGCGTGTCTTCGGAGACGTGCCGCTCCTTCGGTTGTTAACGTTGTACAATCCAAGCCCAGTGATGCCATGTCACATATCTTCCATCCCAACTTCTTCCCATGGTACCAGTTGACAACACTGACCAGCCTCATCTCCGTGGCGACTAGCACTGCTCGCGACATTCTGCAGCACTGTGATAGGCTTGAGGTCTGCGAGTTGGATAATCTGGAGCCAGTGGATATCCTTCATCAACCGCCTCTGTGTATACTCAACCAGATGCGGTCTCTCAACCTCTCCACAACAGCCAACCTTCCTTTCATAGAATTTTTCGACTCGCTGGCATTTCCGCGCCTGAAAAGCCTTACCCTCAATTTTTTTGCAGTACCTGCGCATTCCATATTGGAATTGCATGGGTGTTCACAGTCCCAAATCCAATGTCTCGCGATGGAATCCCTGCGTCTCACTGCAGATGAGATCATGGAACTCCTCCGCCTAATGCCCAGTCTACAAATCTTCTCCTTGGCTAACTCTCACTGTGCGGGCAATATTTTCGCGGCACTGACATATCGCAGAGATCCGACCGTTGTTGCATCACTTGTTCTTCCCAATCTCAAAGAGTTGGCAGTTGCAGAGAATGCTGATTTCCTGTCGTGGACAAATCATCCTGCGGCAGATAATGGGGCAGATGGTGTCGCTGTCGTCGAAATGGCCGAGTCTCTCCAACAGTGTCCTGGCCCTCAACATAGATGTTTTCCCTCTCTACGTTCCGTCCAGCTTCACCTCGCAGGTCCGAAATTTGCTCCCACTCTCAAAGCCAGGCTGGGGGCAGTATGTACCATGGGATGTATGGTTGATCATTGTGTGAATGAGAGGTATGACTAGTAATCTAGCTGGAGGGTCTCTGTATCAGATAGCCCCATGTCGTTGCTTTCCAGAGTTTGCTGATCTTGGTCACATTGTATTTATATCTAGGGGAGGGCGTTGCAAAAGCATTTATTTTGGCTCTGTTTTGCATAGGAACATTGAATTTCTTTTTTTTAGGCTGGAAATTGCTAAAAGAAGGTGAAACGGCCAAGGTAGGGACAAAAGCTAAGCAGTGAGTCATTCGGAGCACTGTGAGGCACTCCAAGTGGCTTACTGCTTCGGGAATGTGTCGTTTTGGACGGGAAAACATGGGGCGGGAAGGGATACTTTTCTTTTAGCTGAGAAGAGGCCTTAAAGAAATTCCGCCTGCTAGATGGTTTCTGACAAATGCGACTTGGAGACGGATTTAACTGGCACAGGCACCGCACGCATCCACACACTGGGCCGAGGGTATCCAGTTCCGCTGATAAGCGGTGAATGAACACAGTAGAAAACACGATATTTTTCGGTTTTCATTGTATAGTTCATTCCTATTATATTATCCATTATAGGCAGTACTGAGAACCCAAAGTAGCTGGCCTGTGGCCAGCATCACAGGAGCAACAGGATGATGCCCTGGTGGAAGCCAGGGGTGTCTCTGACAAGTACTCGCTCCGAAACATGTAGGAGATTGTGTAGCCCAACCTAAACATATGGGTATTCTACCAAGTTCTGGTAGTTCCGGTCATTCTGGTAGTTCCCATTCGATGAGAACTATGGGAATGATGGGAATTAGAGATTCGAGCAATTATTCTATTCTCGATCTTGGTTCTCGACGCATTCGCGTCGATCCAAGTGACATGAGAACACCGGAGGTTTCAATTGTACCCGAACGTCGGTTACTCGGCAAAGTGCATCAGAGTGGGATAGTAAGCGAAGGGAACCCATGATCGTCGATCTCGGAGTTCCCAGGGCTTCCCCATTAAGTGTAGGAGCGTTCTCAAGAACTCATCCTGAGCCATAACTCAAAGTGGGGTATCATTCGAAGCCTACATGGCTGGAGACCACAGTTTCCATGAAGATCTTCGAGGGATACCTTCAGAAAGCAAGTTACATTGCAAAGGGGCTACATGGTGGTTGATGTCTAAGCTGCCATCAAAGTCACCATGTGCAGAATCTTACAAAGGAACAGTCGGAATATACCTGGAATGGCGTGCTCAGTGCCCTGACCAATGAGAATCATCAGATTCTAGTCGCCAAGACAGATACATGGACTTTGGGGCAGCTAAATGGACCATTTACTTAATTCTTTCATTATCATGGTCACATCTGTTATTGTATAAGTAGATAGAGGTGTTTCTAGGGTCAAGGACAGAGTTTCCCCCAACTAGTGAGCCTAGCTTACACCAAGGGAAACTTTTAGTTGATCTTGGGACACCTACCAACATCAGTTTGTAGGGGTTGGAATATCACCAGTGTTTTGGATTGTATAAAGTTGTCTGAGCATGGCTCTTGAATCGTATTGAATCGTTGGAAGCTATAGAATCGCTGGCCTTGGGTCTTGAATCGTTGCAATCGTATAGAATCACTGGCCTTGGGTCTTGAATCGTTGGAATCATATAGAATCACTGGTCTTGGACCTTGAATCGTTGGGAATCGGCTGGGAAACGTTTGGAATCGTTGGGAATTGTCTGGGAATTGTCTGGAACCACCACCACCTTTGTTAAAACTTCGCGGAACTTTGGTTTCGCTTCGGAATATTGGTGAACCTCACGGTTCCCTTCATTCCGATAAATCTATTTGTGTTGTTTGCATTGGAAGCTTTAGAAACCTTTGGTTTCCTTAGTTTCCATCGTTCTCATCGGCCGTAACCGACTCGTGTCTTGGTGTCCGAAACAGATATCCTTTGGATCTCTTAGTTCCGTACATATCAAACACTTGCTTCATCTTACAACGACTTCTTGAACTAAAATTTCTCCCGATCAACCTTTACAAGGCTCTGAATCAGGGACTGACACTCACCTGGTACCTCTGGAACAAACGTTACATCGCACTTGCTGCATACTATTGGTTGTTTGGATTAGATTCGTCTGTTCCATCTGATTCTTTGGTTGTAGTATTTTGTTTGGGCTGTTTCTGTTGGTTTCCATACTAGGTTCGGAGCTCACTTATCACCGCACAGGATTATTCCTCCGTTTACGAATCCGAGGCATATGGCTCTGCCGCGGTTTGGCGTTGCTGATATGTTCTGCATTCAAGTAGTTGTGTATTCAGGTTCGCACATCAATGCTCATCTGTTTGATATACTTGGGGGCACTGGAATACTTACTCGTCGGACTTCTCGCGGCTTGGCTTCACCTCAGCAGTTTCATAATGGAATTACCACTGCATACTTATTTCAACTGTAATCCCTGGTACCCTGCCACTCATCATTTCCAGCCACAAATAAATAAATAGACTGGTTGCGCAGGAGCCACGGAGCCACGGGGTGGCTCTTGGACCGTGCGCAAAAATAGCAGGCGAGTGGCTCAAAAGAGCCACCAACGAGTCATCGACATCATAATTTGGTGGTGGAGCCACTGGTCTGCGCACGGTCCGACAGCCACCGCGTGGCTCTGTGGCTCCTGCGCAACCTGCCTAATATAATGCGGTGTGCCCGAACACCAATGCCATGGTTGCGCATGACCTCGTGAACCAGTTCAGGTACAAACTGCAAGTCATATATCGCGTCAAAACCCGCCGCTTGTATGGCCCGTAGGGGCGCTACATTTCCGCAACCTCAATACATCCCTAAAAGCCTCGAACGAGGGCTCTCAGACAGTATATATATTGCATCCACTTCGTTAGAAGGGCCAATCAAAATTTCCATTGGGATCAGGGTGAAATGATTTTCAGAATGCCGGTCATTTGATGTCTGTAGAGCATTCAGTGGTGGTGCGCTTGATCGGTGGCTTTGGGGAAATATTAGAATCGATGGGAGGATGGGGTCTATGGAGGGGATCAAGTCGGGGTGTGCTGGGTTAGTCTCGTTCCCGACGTTATAGGGCAGTCGCTCGCTCCGCTCACGGGCAGGCTAAAAGGGGATTAGATTGTTTAGATGTTGCCGAGGCAGAATTTTGATGAGAATTGATGGAGGAGCACTGCCCTATAACGTCTGGTGCAACTCGTATAGTAACCATGCGCTCGTGTCACGCTTCCAAATCGGGCGGCGTGATAGCGACCAAACAGTGACCAGATGCGTCCGTCACATCTGTGGGCATCCAGAAACAGCGGCAGGGCAGTCCCACATCATGCATAGCTGCTAGCACCTTCTTAACCTTCTGAGAACATCAGCGCCCTCAAGGTAAGCCTCCCTCCGCACGTTAATGAGCTCGATGGGTCATGTTGCTCAGTGTCTTCATCCTCGGATAGATCGGCTGCGCAGTCGTCGTGCACATCGTCCACATGTTCCAGACTGTCATCGAGCTCAAAGTCGGGGTCATCCGCGGAGAGGAAGTCGCAATCGTCACCATCCATAATGGTTTGGTGAACGGGAATTCTTATCGACGCGTTATCGGTGAGTTATCTCAAACCAAACAATGTGACATTCGTGACATATCACAGCGAGCGCATGGTTACTATACGAGTTGCACCAGACGTTATAGGGCAGTGTCCCGCGATCAAAGTTCATCAAAATTCTGCCTCGCTATCATTTCAGCATGTCAACATTCCCTTTTTGGTACTGCCCGCGAGCGGAGCGAACGGTGACTGCCCTATAACGTCGGGAACGAGACTAGTGCTGGGTCTGTTTCACCAGCCACCTGGTTGAAACTGCCTGCCAGGATTTCTTTTCCCCTGAGGTTTATGCAAGGAATCTGGTGGGTGGCCGTCGATGAAAAATGTGTATCAGAGGGGCTAGAACCCACCCCCAAAATTTGGGGTTGATTGGAGAACATCTGGCTTCGCACCAAATATAGCAATGGGCTCTCCTGGCGCGGGTCGATATTACTAGGGCCGCCGTATTCGAGATAAGGATGAGTCCATATTGAGGGATGAGGAACGCGGTTAGATGGTCGGCGCTCCCCGTTCCGCTCGCAACTTGTGTCACGAACACGTGCACTTGTGTGGTTGCTGTTGCTGGAATATTATTGTATGAGCGTTGAGAACCATTGGTAGAGAATCCAATCCTTACGAAGGCACGCAAATAACCTGTATGATATTTGAGGCATGAGTTCGATATTTAATCCATTAAGCAAGGGCAGAGATTTTGAAGAAGAAAGATACGCACATGCAGATGAACTGGAGCACCTTGTATGCCGAAGCAATGACGCCCGCATGCACCAGGAGCTTGCAGAGAAGCACATCCAGAACAAGAAAAATCAGCTGTTTGTGCACGCTGAGGGCCTGGATCGCGCTGACAAGGGACGTATCCGCGACTCACGGGGAATGCGAGCGCAAAATCAAGGCACACCGAGCCCATCGTCACGGACGCTGCGCCGATGAATGTCTGGCATCTACCCAGAAGGCGAGTGGGGGCTGGCCGTCGGGGCAGCGGAGATATGTACGCCATCTACAGGAGTGAAGAGAACTTTGAGAGGGGGCGCGCGCGCGGTGGCTAGTGTATTCTCCCCCAAAATTCACCTTCGTTGCACCCAAGGATGAATCAGGCGGAGCGAGGAGGCTGGTGTGGGCGGATCCAGCGGAGCGACCGAAGAGGAGGTGAAGAGGACAGGCGAAGCGAATCCCATGGACGGATTAGGAAACGCTTTAGCCCCCTATCGCCATCGATGACCCGATCCGCCAAACGGGTCGGGAGCCCTCACCTGGGTATGAAAGGGAAAGAAATATTAAAATCTTGACCAATATTACAAACAAAAAATCGGTCTAATGGTAAGGTATCACTACCAAGGTATTGATCATGGGACTGAGATTCCCAAAAATCAGGGCACCCCAACATTTTCTGAGGTGATCGCTGTTGCCAAGAAGGAATGTCTGCATTGTACAGCATTCTGGTTGAGGCCGTGATTCTGGAGCCAATACTTCGCCGTTTGGGCAGTAATTTTAGGAGGATGGGCATTTGGGTATGTGGAAACAAGTAGTGTAGTCGTTTGGAAGAAAGAACGCAGGATAAGCAATTTTGGGGGGGGAAGCTCCGGCTGATTTTGGTTCCGGAGCTGCCAAAAAGGAGGCATTTTGTTGGGATTCGTTCAAGGGAACCATTATAGGTATCAACAAGATTTTTGCGTGGGAGGGTGCAGGTCAAGGGGTAGTATCGCCCCCCAAAACCTCAGAACCATCGGATAACATCTTGATACCCGGAGCCCTTGGGTGCAACGAAGGTGAATTTTTGGAGGAGAATCACTGCGTTGAGGCCGCCCGTAGTCAGAGGGTGTGACTACGGACGTAGTCGCATGGACATTGGACTACATGCGACTACATTGTGGCCCCCTTTCCTACCTCTGACTACTCCGTGACTACGTCTGACTACCTGTGTCTATGTCCGTAGGCACAGGTTGGCTTTGGCTACCTGGCACTATCGAGCTCCAATTTGCATACCCAGTTGCTCTGGAGTTAGTGCAAGCTGTTAATAATGTTTGGTTTGGTGGGAATTTCACAAATTTAATGTGAGTGATCCGTGACGTTACCCGAAACTTTGCTTCCACTATCGCCGCAAAGCACCATCGCTCACTCATTCGCAGATGGCAAAGAGGTTTGGGCAATGTATTAACGAAGAAATGAGCGAAAAAGTGCAAGGGAAGGTTGGACGAGCTGTGCCTACGCGGGTAGGCAGAGGTTGGACAAAGTAGTCAGACGTAGGCACAGCCTGACTACGTGCTGTAAGCCGAGCTCCGTGAACGGCGTCAAACCCTTCGACTACTACGTCTGACTACAGCCGTAGTCAGACATAAGTCACAGGTAGTCCGAGCTCCGTGAACGGAGTCAGACTCTGACTACGGAGAACGCAGTGTCTATTTTTATTTGGCCACTTTAGGTCTGTACATGGGTGCAGAATGGCATACCATTTTGTTTCTCCAGAATGGCAGAGTGGTTATTGCTGTGCGTCGACACTGTTCAAGGTCGGGGTCCGGGAATCAGAAGGTCAGCCGTTCGATTCTCGCAGCTGACATTAAGCATTTTCATAATATCCAACTCCCTGTTTTGTTCGACACTTTGGTTTCTTTATTTTTGATTCTTATGGCTGCGCTATGGAGCCAAAAAAGGGACGAAAAGGGAGCTGAAAACCCGGGCGTTCACAGTGGCCTCTTTTCGGTTCCTCTTTTTTTTATTTCATCCAATATCGCACGTTCTAGATTTTTTGGATTTACACCCTTTTTTCATGCTGAAATCGAAAAGGGGGGGAAAAAAACACGGAGAAAAACGAAGGGAATACCAAAAAGGGAGAAAAAAGGGAGCGAAAAAGGGAGGAAAAAAGGCTAGCCTTATGTTTGAAACAAACAAGAAGAGAAAAAGCGGTGCACAGCGCAGAAACTGCAAAGGTGGGAAGGACACACAAACCTTACTGCCAAATTTTTGGACCACCCAAGGTATCACAGTAGGAAAATGTCCAACTGAAGGGAGACCCTGTCTGCAAACCATTGGCTTTCAGTCCAGCCGAGCCTTTCTCTGTATTAAATTGCGGATCATAATGGTCCTTCTCACACTGCAGCCCGCCCGAGCTGCTATTCGAATCTCGGAGTATCAGATTACGAAGAAGTCCAGCCTGCGATCACAACTGATAATAGTGGTGTTCAAAGTTAATCCTAGATAGTCCCTACTTGCACTCCTGGTTGTGCTCCTGGTTGTCTTCATGTTTGCGACCAGAAGAGAAGAAGGAACACAAGTGGGGTTGAATCACGAGCTACATGGGCTCCTGTTTGACAAAATCAGCCCTTTTGGCTTCCTTTTTGCGCTCCTGGTTGACTGTTGGCTGTGTTTTAGACCAGGAACATTCTCCTACTTGAATCACGCCCTACTTGAAGTCTAACAAATATTTAGACAACCATGGCCAGCTGTACGACCTGCTCGTCCAATTTAAACCCGAATTCGTCAAAATATCCAACCGCAAAGCTGAACTCGCCGCTGCCCGGGCCGCGAAGAAAGGTATCATCGTCGAATCTGATGATGAATCCGTCAGCGAAGACAACGAGCCGGATGTGGAACTGATGGACACAAGGTATTTTGACCCGGCTCTGATATATTCCAAGTTCTGATACTGTGACTCAGTGGTGTAGCACCGATTAACGCGCCTGCAAGTGTGACGGATAGATATGCTGATTTTCTTTTACGAAACCATAATTACACTGGCTATCTAAAGCCCCGCCATCCCTCCCGCTTCGAGCTCTGAGGTTCCCGCTGGGAGATATGAACTTCGCAGCTGCACAAAAATAAGTAAATAATCTATTCAGTATAATAATCCTCAAATTCTACGTCATCCAGGTCCAATCCATCGAGTCCCACATCAATTACAACTTCTCCATCGAATGCGTGAATCAACCCTAGCTTCATTTGAGGCATCTCGGAGTCATCATCTGACTCGTCAGAATCGCTGTCCTCTCCATCGGAAACCTCGCCTTCCGGAGCCGCAACATGGACACCTCTATCGCGCGAGTTCTTCGCGCCACTGAGTCAGAGACCCACCTCGCAGTTTCTTAATTCCTGTTGTGAAATTATCCTCCACCAGTTCCTACCCAAACGTCCGGCCCGGGCGACGTAAGTTCAGCTCGGAGTCGTTGGAATGCCTCAGGAGCATTCTGACCTCTGGCTTCTCATGTGGTGCTTTGTGAGACCCGAACGCTTGGCCAGTCCTACAGACTGTCTCATTTCGGCCTGAGATCGTATATATCCTTGAGGTTTCGAGACCAAAGATTCCGCACATGATTCGAACCATAGTCTGTATCTTTGCGTTGAAGTATTGGCTCTAATTCACGATTCATTCGTTCTTGAACCATGTCGCATGCCTGAAAACCACCGCGTTTCTCGAAGGGTTGCAAATAGTGGAAGCAGGGAAGTGGCTGCAAGTTCCGGGCCAGACTCGAGTTCGATGTGGCATGTCGTAACCTTAGAACGCACCTTCATTACATTACTTCGTACACGCGCCCTACATCGCCCTCTGCAACTGCAGCCGCTGCTTCTGAGATAACGATGCATCCACATAAATATGCAGAATCAGACATGAAGTGGTCACCGTAAAATGCTTGGGCGATGGTGCGAGGTTGGGTGTTCGTTTGGTAGCCTCAGTGTCCGATTTCTTCTTCCGTCCTTTCTTCTGTGCAAGTGCAGCGCTACTTTGTCGATAGGAACAGGAACCCATGGTGCACCCAGCAGAACCTTGTCTGACCATGCACTTGACCCTTCCCGAGCATCGAATAGCGCTTCTTTTTGCGCCTTCATAGAGGTATAAGAGTCGTAATATGTCTTGTATGCCGGTGCCCGGCTTACTAAGTGGGGCGCTTGCGAGAATCTCAGTTCTGTACACATTATATTTCGGGAGAAGGAGCTAGTCAGCAAATCCATATTCATCCATATTCATACCATAAGTATCTATTTCCTTGAGCTGAGTTCGACGAGTTACTACATCTGCCTGCATGCGGGCCATCTGTTCGAGTCCGGGAAAGCCCGAAGCCTCACGCGCGTTATAAGCGAATCCATCATTTGAACATCTAAACCATCTTCCCACGGCGAGACCATCAATCGCCTTTTGGGGAAGCCATAATCAGTGAATCCTGTCCCTGTTTTATCATCAGCAGAGACGTAAAGTACCAGTTCCGTCCAGCTATCTTCCCACAGCTCACGCTAAAGTTATAGAAAGTTTGATACTTACCTCCACACCCGCTTGAGGCTGTGAATACATCTGAACTTCACGTCCTGTTAAGAATCTATATGAAGTTTGATTAAACAATCAGCGTCTCGACGGGGGAACAGGTTTAATCATTGATTGATTAATCACCTGTGGGGGCACAGTAAGGGACCAGCAGGGCAATGGGTACTTAGGTGCAGAGGTTCTGTTTAGTCCAGACTTGTCCATTGTGTCTGATTATGTTCTGTTTAATCTGAAGACTGTTCATGTTCTGTTTAAACCGTGAGTATGCTCTGTTTAATCTAAAGACTGTTCACGTTCTGTTTAAACCGAACAAAAAGAGTGTTCATACCTTTTTAAAGGGAAAAGATGCCAGCTGGGGGACTTGAACCAGTGACCTCCACCAAACCAAGGAAATACGAGGCATAACAGCATAACCCCTACACAATGCAACCAATACACAGCAGCCACTGCCCAGGAATACACTTGGTAGTAATTAACATTTTTAACTTAGAGTTTTTGCAACCAACTTAGAATCCAGACAAGGACTTTCTCACTCCACCTGACTTCTTTGCTCACTAATGACACTGGTATGTCCAATACCTTTGTTTCAGAGCCCATATAAATTTATCTATCTTATTCCTTGGAGAAACCAGAGGACAGAAATAGTGAGGTGGCCCAGTAAGCAGTCTCAGATAATACTGGAAAGTCAGCACATTTGAAAATGCAGTAATGATCGTTCCCAGGATTTATTTGGACATACCAGTGTCATTAGTGAGCAAAGAAGTCAGGTGGAGAGTGAGAAAGGCCTTGTCTGGATTCTAAGTTGGTTGCAAAAACTCTAAGTTAAAAATGTTAATTACTACCTAGTGTATTCCTGGGCAGTGGCTGCTGTGTATTGGTTGCATTGTGTAGGGGTTATGCTGTTATGCCTCGTATTTCCTTGGTTTGGTGGAGGACACTGGTTCAAGTCCCCCAGCTGGCATCTTTTCCCTTTAAAAAGGTATGAACACTCTTTTTGTTCGGTTTAAACAGAACGTGAACAGTCTTTAGATTAAACAGAGCATACTCACGGTTTAAACAGAACATGAACAGTCTTCAGATTAAACAGAACATAATCAGACACAATGGACAAGTCTGGACTAAACAGAACCTCTGCACCTAAGTACCCATTGCCCTGCTGGTCCCTTACTGTGCCCCCACAGGTGATTAATCAATCAATGATTAAACCTGTTCCCCCGTCGAGACGCTGATTGTTTAATCAAACTTCATATGGTTACTGTCCTGTTCGTGTTTCGCACCTACTGGTACCCCTGACATTTCAGCTCAACATGAGATCCATCCTGTTATTGTTAAATCCCTGTCATCTCGCATACAACTTACCTTTAGAGCTTCGTGAGTATTGTTGCCGACTAGCATACGACTAGATATCTTGGACGCACATCTGAACTGGCGGTGACGACAGGTTATTACCTATGCCACGGTGTCTTCCCAGCAGTCGGCATGAGCATAATCATAGGCACAGCAATGTTACAGTTCAAAACTCTTGAATGTGTTCAAAACCAATCTCTTGGGCCCAGAATTCTGTTACAAGCTATTCCAATACGGCAGCACACTTTGCACCCTGTTTCTGCACTTTTTATCCCATCTCATGCGACCTCAATGTTGTACTTCCTCGTACAGGTTGAGATGTAAAGCAATGTATCTCTCTGAACTGATAATCAGCCGTGCAGAATAACCATGTGGCCCACCGACGCGGGAAATCTGGATATCATCCCGCATTATCTGCTACGCAATCGCCCCAGCAGTGGCCAGCTGCTTATCATTTATTATGCCTTCATGGGCATACAGCGAACACACTCGATAATAGGACGGATGAATGTCCCTGTACATGTGAGTGAGTGATCTCGTTCGTTCGACACCACTACAACCTATCAGCCGTGTCAATAACATGGGCCAGACAGAAAAAAGTACCACAACTGAATTTAGCAGACCGGTGGAAAAACGTTGTGGGCCTGGGGAATTGGAAGTTTTGGGGGTGCAAATCTGACCGTGCACGGTGATACTATTTTTAGGGCTCAACTACGGCTGGCCTCAGTGATCACAACACATTTCCAACTACATCTGTAGTGTTGAACATCTTCGTAGCTTTTCATACGCAACCTTTCAGCGCCACAGCACGTCGGCGGACATCTCAAAACCTGCAAACAATGTTAAAAGTCACCTCCCACAATGGAAAGAGCCATTGTTTTGCCGGAAGTCAAACAGAAATGTGCATTTCCGGGCGATGATTAGAGAAAATTTAGCTTTTGACTCTTCGGGTCCAAACGATGCATTAGAGGAAAAAACCCTCCTGGAAACCCAGCCCTGCGCCCAGGCAATAACCATTAAACGTCACATGCAGCGCGCCGATGCTGCGTCAATGCCTCATCAGTTGAGGGCTCATGCCACGTACTAGTGTACACTTCATATCATGGTATCTCAAATCTGGTGGCTGAAATATGGTATTTGTCTCTTTCGCCTTTCGCAATGCTGAATCGTATTCATGGTTGAGAATGTTACTGTTCACGCGGTACCGGCATTGACTTTTGGATCCTGCCTTGAGAATGAGCTCAGCTGCGACATGAAGAGTCGATCCCACGACCAGATTTCAGGGGATCCAGATCCCATGTATAAAGTAAAGAAGCTTCGCCGATTCACTGCTTTCTCTGCCTTATACATAGTTTAAAACCCTGCTTGAAGCCATATCTAGCAATAGATTCGGCTTCATATAGTGAGGCCTGAAATTAGATACTATCCTTGCCGCCATTCCCTTCATACCCCCCTCACACCTTAGCGCCTTGGTGTTGTTCACTCCAGTTTATTGTCCCGGTGCATAAGTTCATCTAAGGCCAGTGATGAAATAGGCTTCACAGAGGGCCATAGCCGTCGTTTCTAGATCCTGGCAAGCGCAATGTTCAACCACTGCGTTCAGACCCCCTGTAGGCACACACTGTGCCTACCGGCGTAGACAACACGTAGACAAACTGTTTGCCTACATGTGCCTACAGCATGTAGACACTGTTGGTGTATGTAAGTCTACATTGGTCTACATGTGCCTACGTTGGTCTACTGCAGTAGACCAATGTAGACGAACATAGTGGAATGTATACCCATGTAATATATCAAATTTGGAGTTGTGATGAGTGGGTGGACCAAGGTGCGTCTACCGCTGTAGACACACTTAGGCGAAGTATGTCTACGTGACATCGGCTAACGTAGCCGAACGTAGCCGAACGTAGGCAATGCTGTGTCGATGTCCCCTTGCCTACAGCCATCGACGCACTTTGACCCACGTAGACGAGCGTAGACGAACGTAGGCAAGGGTGTGCCTACAGGGGCCTAAACGCAGTGAACCGAGATGATAAATTGGATCGACTAGCATCTCGACCGACCGCTTTGAGTGTGTGATTTGTTTACAGCAAGTCAATTTCGATTGAAATGGCTAGTGCAGCCATGGGGGTTTGGAATGAGCTTCAACATCGATGAAATAATAATCAGTACGATGCTAAGTTCATGTGTACCACCTCTAAGCCTCGTGGTGGTTGGCCGTATGGGCTCAAAATGAACCAGAACTAGTGATGACTGACAAAAATTTGGAACAGGCTTTTTTGTGTCCTAACGATAGATTGGAATAAGAAAACACCTCCCCGACTTGCCTTTGTGCTCAGGGAGCATTTGACGAAGAGTTATGGCCGGCGCGCCGATGCCGCGTCAATGGCATAGCCACCGCCGCGTCAGTCCGCGTCAGTGCGCGCCGGTCCGCGTCACTCCGCGTCATTTTTACCGTGTGATACGACTCCGACATTCTCACGCACAGTCACGTGCACGTGCACCAAACAACACGGAACTTCTCCGAGTCTTTTCTCTGCAACTGCTTTGCTTGATCTCAGTCATTTTATTCAGGTAGGTAATAATTACGATAGTTACGCGCCGCGGTCCAGATTTAACTCAGTGTTGCGGTCAAGCCATACGCGGCCAAACATGCCAGATTTAATCTGATTTATCAAGGGCGCCCAGTCGAAGGTGTGGTTCAATCATTGAAATAGAAAACACATTCACCAAAGTCGATTTGCGGAACCGCTGTGGTGTACTACTGAGGATATCATCCGTATTTGCCGCAGGTAGAACAAGGCAGTGACAGCCCAGCCCACTCGAACCTTCATTTACCGACCCAATTCGTCGCACAGTTTCCCCCATTTTGTCGTATACCAGGAGAAGAAAGTCTACAGGAATTTAAAACGAGTGGTTCAGATTCTTGTGGACGAAGGAGAAAGCAGGGGGATGTCCAGATCCCAACTTGCAATGGGTGCAGGACTTTAACGAACGTTACAAAGTGTACAAACGCCATTATGCAGATGGACCATAATGCCAATCCGCGCTCGTCTGCTGTTGTAATCTCACTAAAATTGGTGAAGTACGTTCCCCAATCATCGACCCTACAAATAGAATCAGCGTCCTGGCAGGAACCAAGAAAAACCAACGACACGCACTCGACGCCTACAGGTGTATTCGTCCACATCGAGATCGTATCGCTGTCAATCAGACTCATCATCTCCCCGAGCTCGCGGCTTGCCTGCGCCGGGTCAGTGGACATCTCTGCGTAGGGATCGTCCGGTGGAAACCACGTCTCGGAAGCCGGTGTCGGCGCGAAGGGACTTGGATCCATTGGCAGTGTTCCAGAGTTGTTCCCTGCGCCGCTGGTATACGCCGATGGATGCCGGTCGTCTGGCTGGTACACGCCGGGGAACATGTGTGAGGCGTCCGGTGTTCCATTCGTTGGGAGCGGCAGTTGGCTGATGGAACCCAGCTCCGCGAGGATATCCCTACACAATTCCTCAGTATGTAGCACCACCAAGGATAAATCCGAAAAACAAACCACAAGAATCCTGCAATTTGCCAACTGCGGATTCGAAAATAACACACGAAGTGTGGAACTATCAATCTGCTCACCGGCTCTCGCACATACGCACGACGCGCATACACTGGAATACATTCGCCATCTCGCGCTCTGGATCTGGAACGGTCCCCGTGCGCTTACCGCTCCACTCGTTCAAAAGCAGCACGATAGCCGACATAAATACCGCCTGCTATGGGAGTAGTATATACCAGGTACAATTCCACGCAGCGGGTCTAGAGAAGATAAAATCCACACCAAATTGACAGCAACCGGCACATTGCCCTTGCGCTTCCGCTGAACATCCACCATATTAGCACACGCACGCGCCGCACTCGTGCAAATCGCTAGTGACGGCAACGCCTGGCACAATTAAAGTATTAGCACCACTCGCAAAGCGGATACATACAACGACAACACGCACAGTAGACGCGGACTTACGGACCACGGAATTTGGCTGTGGATGAGGATCGGTAGGTGATAGTACCGACAATATAGCGCCACGGACTGGTCGAAAAATACGGGATCTGCATGCCTAGGTCTGGCTTCAACGTGAGGAGGGGCATTGAAGGAAGAACGAACACGGACCTCTTGCTCAATCCGACTCGAACCTCCCTCCGTGAAAGTGAACGCTGGGCGCAGCTCCAGCGGGGGATCGTCCGCCTCCAGCTCACGCAGTCGATCCGCATGGCTGGTGAGTATATCCTCCAGGCGAACGTTTTCGACCTTGATGGCGGTTGAGACGCTCGAGGCCATCTCTCGAAGCGAGTTCATTTTCCTGCCAGCTTGCGTCATTAGCTCACTCGGAACAGGGAAAGAAACACTAATTTTGCGAAAACAGGCATGCCCCGCTCCACCAACTGAGCAGGAAGGGCATCACTGTACCATCATGAGGGCCGGTCAGCTCACGGGAATGGGGAATAGATCCCAGGGTCGGGCGTGTGGCCTCGCTTCCGCGGTCTGATGCTTTCCTCACGGGTGGCACAGACGGTCCACCCTTAAAGCGCGCACCTTTTGACAGACGCTACAGTTTGTGGGGCAGGAGCAAAGATCCCAGGGTGAGTGGCACACGCGCGCCAGGCTCCCCGCGTCATGTCACCAGAGCGAGTAGGCGCCGCCGTGGTCGAGGGACGTGCGCTTGAACATAGGATAAATAGAACGATTCGGGCACTCACCGTATGAAATCGCGAAGGTGGTGGTGGTACGAGAGCAAGCGTCGCTTAACCCTTTTAAACAAACACGCGGCATGTACCCAAAGATCAAAAAGATGGTTATTTTCGACCTCCCCGATCAACCGTTCAACGTCCGCTCAAAAAAAAGTGCCTCCTTTGACGGAACGTATTCACATGATGTCATTATCGTGCATTGAGGGGAGTGGGACTTGAGGGGCCTGGAGAAAATGCCGCGACTGCCGCGGCAGTGCGGGGAACTGACGCGGCGGTGGCTGTGCTATTGCCGCGGCAGGGGTGAAGTGCCGCGCAGCCTTTAGCTCTTTCCACAACTCCTTGTGGACCTCAAATTAGGTGAGGGCAGTGTTTCTACGCCTAAATACATTGTTTGGAACAAAAAAAACCCCATGCAAAAATTGACAGTATGCCCCACCAATTGCCTGAGGGATTTCAACCACTCCCAATGGTTGTTATTAGCAATAAAACTACTTCAAGCACGTATGTAGCTCACCAGGGCTTCAATTGTAACAATTTGTAGCCTAAATAATTGTTTCCCAAGGCCCCGAGTTCACCGCTTTCCTTCAGAAAGGAAGTTCAGACATGTGCACTGCAAGCACAATGTTCACCGCAAATTTTATCCGCAATTTAGAACCTAAAGTACCGTCAATGTACATCGGTTGCCCCGGCACTTGCCTCCTCACATCCCTGCACTGCCGCGTCACATCCCCGTAGTGCCGCGTAAACGCCTCGGCAGTGCCGCGTCAGTTCCCCGCAGTGTCGCGGCAAATCCCCGCACTGCCGCGTCACTTCCCCGCAGTGCCGCCTCAAGTACCTGCAGTGTCACCTCACAGCGCGGCAGTGCTGTCTCAGTCTACATCGAAATTTATATACTGTAAATACTGTCTCGAGCGATCGTATGAGCAGCTAATGTGTCTTTCTAAGTTCCAAAGCCTGTTTCGCTGGTATTCAATGTCCCCATGATATCCTAAGTGATATTCGATTCAATCAACCTCCCGTAATTCCTCTGTCAAGAAAAACATCACTGAAGCATGAAATGGCTGTGAGAGCATGGTTGATCGCCGTCCTCCGTTCGCATGGTTCAACCGGGTCAACTAGAAATCCTTATGCCTTGAATTGCGAGAAAAGAAGCAAAATCCAATCCAAGTGCAGAAAGCAATCTTTGGTGAAGAATCTCATTCGTCCAAATTGCAGGAGCCCTTTGACTCGCAGCAGTTCCACCTGAGACTCGATGCGTAGAGTAATTGGGCCCATGAGCAGATTCATGGGCTAAAAGAATCATTGTCAAAGGCCATAATTGAGCACGTATGAGGTCGGGTTGGTGTTAGCTCAGATGTAAGCACTAATATAATGTTCAACTTACGCATTGTTTCTTGAGGTAGTTTTCCATTTGCGTTTCCATTTCATTGGCGCACTGTGTTCATTGAGTTCCTTCGTTATTCCCACGGTGTCCCGCGTCGATGTCGCATCGTATCAGTGTAGGGCAACCCAATATACGACGGCACTGCGCCTCGATGGGATGTGTCTACCGTGTCCATTCACTATAATATTTTGTTGGCACAAGAGCAGCACCATTCTTAACCATTGCTCAGCAGTCTCTAGAATTTCATCACCATAGATTTAGTGTACAGTATCATGCAGTATGCCAGGAGAAGGTTTGAGGTCCGACATGAGTATCACCATTAATCAGTCTGCGGATCTGGTCCATGTGTATTGAACTTCTGAGACAGCAATCTAGTTGAATTCATACCTGCTGAAAGAGGATTCCGCGGCAGTCGCATGGTATTCGAACTACAAACCATTCTGTCTGTCCCATTCATAACATATGTGCGGCGGTGAGTTGCAACACAGACCAGTCTTGCAACATAGTTTTGTCCCATTCAGACGATTAACTTCCGGTTCAGAGAATTTTGCAAATGAATTCGGGGAAGACTTTTTGATGATGAGAGCTGGGACACTGTTTGAAATCTTCAAACTAGGAAAACTCAGTTCAATTTCCGGAGCTAGTTTATCGATTCGCACCTCACTCCACGGTCGCGCGCCAGCAGCAAGAGAAATGTGGAGCTGTGTCACTGCAGTCCACCCACGGCATTTCCACCCAGCCCATGGCATGGGTAATTTAGGTTGTGTCTTATGGCCCAGATTTCAGGAGCAGAGTCGATTGACTACGTATGGCATTACTGCACCGTAGAACTCAATGCATCATCCAGGACTAATATGGATTAATACCTTAGAATCAGGCCACAGCTACAGAACCCCGATTGCGGCAATGTACTAGCCTGAACTAACATGGTGGATGCTCCCCATTGATGAGTGCTGAGATATTAGGATGACGTCGGCGACACGCTTCACAGTACTTCTGACAACGTGGAGTTAACTAGTCAAGCGAGAAAAAACAGACGGGGAATACAGATGATTTCCAAGGCAAGTAGGATGTCTGCTATTCGAACATGATCTAGAGAGTATGGCGCATCTGAGCCAAGCCCGAACTCGTACGTGCACAATTCTGAAAAACCGCCATTTTGGAATTCAAACACACACCATTTAGACGGTCAATTACTCGGACATCGCCTCAAATCGAGTTGTGATAATAGTTCAATTGCTAATAGCGAAATCTCCACACAAACTGTTCGACCGGCATTCTCCAGCACCAATCTGTACCTCTACCGGCCTGCTGCCAGGATTCATCCACTGTGGGACAATACCCGAGTTCCATTGATTAATTTGTGCAGCCGAAGTGCGGAGGCAACTACTAATCGGGCAAGGATTAGGTCGGAGTCAGGTCGGAGTGACCAAACTTAGACACATTCCTTGGGTGCAAAGAAACCAGTGTATTGAACTTCGAAAAACACTTGTTTGTTTGGTTGAATTCTTGTGGAAGGAGGAGTGTGCGGCCACGCTCTAACCAATGCAGAATACGAGAAAAATATGTCTAATCCATGGTATTACGGGCCCCTTTATTTAATTCATGCAAATATGTGGTGGTGAATTGCTGAATTATTGCAAAATAATCCGGCAACATAGTGCAGGGCATTCCAGCGGTGATATTTGTAGCCATTTTTGTGGCCTGAAGGTTATGGCATACAGTACCCCGGAGAAAGGACTCCCGCGGGACGTGACCCGTACGTGAGGTGACACCACTGGTTAAAGAAATACCTGAATCTGAGTCCGGAGCCACAGAATTTATATCTGGCCTTGCTGCGGCAGTGAGTGGGGTTTCCCCAGTCTCGTGCATTCCCAGACGTTACTGGCCAGGTGATTGGTTTTGCCGAGCCTAGGTTAAACTGGAATACAACCAAGTACAAATGTCGAACCTTGAACAATAGTGGAAAACCTGTGTCATGACATGCAGGGGATCAATATTTCAAGTTCGAAATACGACCATCTCCTGTTTGTTAAGATTGAGACCCTGGGAAGCACTGACCTGATTCCTAACTCTTGTGATTAATCAATTAGTTCGTTCCCAATACTGCCCGTCAGACGGATGCTCCGTTGCGCAGCCCGTGTCACGGTGTGCATGGTGGCACCTCAAAGCAACTCTACATTTTGAGTTTGAATTATTTTCATCCCCACACTCTGGTAAAGCCTGAGGCCTGGTGGAGTACAAAATATTTGTTCATTGGCATTCGCACTTGTAGTGCCAGAAATGTCTTGAGATGGACACTGGCAGATGAAAATAAATCAGCATGGTAATTGATCTCACTGGCCCTCTAATTCTCAGGTGCAGGATGAACTGCAGGACACTCAACAATTCCTTCCAGAACCAGTCGCGGAATTCAACCATCTACTATAATCATGGCCCCCGGATTCGATTGCGATTTTTTGAGCAGCAAACGACTTTCCATGGGCGGATTTGGGCAGATTTTTTGTGTTCATAAGTTATCCTCGAACGCAAGAGACTCGAAGTTTGGTGAAAATCAGGTCAAGGATGTGAGCCCGTAAAAATTAACATTCGGAATCTGGACCAAGGTAACTGCCAGCGACAGCAACTCCCCCAGAATCAGTCAGAAGTTTCCTTTGCCGGGTCATCTATTGGCAAAACCGATATCAGGAATTGCGGGACATGGATCCTTCCTGAAAGTATTTTTGAACCCTGATATTTAAGCGAATACATCACTTATCCATTGTGCAAGTATCGAAATATCAACTTATATCTCTTCACAGGGCAACAAAAGACTCATAAATCTATCAAGGCACCAACAAACTGACCCACAACTTTCCTTCATGTCAAGAGCACCGAGCATTACTTAAGGGTATCTGGATTCGTAACTGCAGGCCATATTCCGACGGTACTCCCTCATTGCGCGGTTGGATTGTGTTTCATCGAAAAACAAAGGAGATTGAGGTATCTGTTTGATTTTCCGACATGAAACTGGAGTAACCAGAATCTAGTCCAAAACTGGGATACTTTCTTGGGTTTGACCACGCGATGTTTGGGATAGATTTGGGGTGTCTGGACGATTTATGGACACTATTAAACCCTGCTAGAGGTTAATTCGAGGTTGGAAACGAGGTGTGCAAGGAGATAGAAGCGGCACGGCACTTTGTCCCTTTACCGCGGCAATAGCACAGCCACCGCCGCCTCAATTCCCCGCACTACCGCGTCAGTGCGCGGCAGTCGCGCGGCACGCGCGGCATTTCCACCCAGCCCCCCCGATCAGATCTTGCTCTTGCTCTCTCCCTTCACCCACAGAGCGCATGTTCGGCTTCTGTCGGGTTAAACGCGCCTAGTCTTTGTGTCGCTATTCCTTCAAGTTGATTTAGATTCTTTCTGGTGCTTGTCTCTCTGATGTCCTGTCATTGGCGACGCGTTGCACGTCGCGCTTTCAGGCATATGAACACTTCTGACCGTTAAACCCGTCGATAATCGGGAAATATTTCCTCAAACGACATTGATTTGAATTTAAATCTTTCTGGGATACTGTGGGGTCGGATATGTGGATACCGACGTAGTGGGGAGTATAGCTGGAAATTCGTTTGGTGATGGTGCGTACGCTGAGTTTGTACTTGCTTTTATATCGACTCAGCGTTGGTACTATCAGTGACTCTCCCGATTGGTCTTGCCTAGACTCTTTGCGCACGCGTTCCTTCTTATGGCCCAGGAATGCGGAGGGGCTATCGACCCCTAGCTACCTTTTCTGCTGCCAATTTCGACTTCGACGTTCGACGGCTGTGAGAAATCCTTTCTCCTTATTCAAGCAAGAGTACCTGGGAATTTCGAATAAAACCAATCACAATGCATTCGTGCATTCGGCGTGGGGTCTTCTGGTCTGCTCCTACCGTTTCATGACCACAAGTGTCGCCGGTGCGTCCCTCTCTCTGCTCTCGAGAACTACACCTACTTATTATTTCCACTAGTTTCGCTCTGCGGCCCTCCTGTTTCTTTTTCCAGGCCGCTCGCGCAAGTCAAATTTCTCTGCAGAAATCCACCTTCAAATCCAGGACGTGGACCTGCTGTCCCTCGGGTTCCCTATGCGACTTCGTGGGGGCGCGTTCAAGTCGATTCCATCGACATCTGCTCCGCAACTTCTATTTCTGGATTCAATTCTACTTCTAATATGCTCTGCCGTTCGGGCTGGGGTGCGCTTTACACTATATTGACAAAAGAAATGTCACATAGTGTTTTCAGTCATTTCTGGGCCAAATCACTCCAAATAAAATGTAGGCATGGACATTTACCGATTCCATGATGGTATGCACTATTTAATTCATATAATTCCTACTTCATTCTATCAGAATAAAATATTTGAGTGTTTTCCAAAAAATCGAGTCCGTGGAATCACAGTGAACACAAAAATGGCATATACTATCTGAAAGTACTCGAAAAACGGATCTCATCCATATATTGGTCGACCTACATCCATAGAGTTCTGAGCTCACAATACCTCTTGCAAGTTGGTCACTTTAGCATTTTTTAAGCAAAAATGCAAAAAATGGCCAACTTGGATGTCACGCCCTGAGCTCAGAACTGTATGGATGTAGGTCGACCAATATATGGATGAGATCCGTTTTTCGAGTACTTTCAGATAGTATATACCATTTTTGTGTTCACTGTGATTCCACGGACTCGATCTTTTGGAAAACACTCAAATATTTTATTCCGATAGAATGAAGTAGGAATTATATGGATTAAATAGTGCATACCATCATGGAATCGGTAAATGTTCATGCCTACATTTTATTTGGAGTGATTTGGCCCAGAAATGACCGAAAACACTATGTGACATTTCTTTTGTCGATATAGTGTATGCTTTGATCTTCGGTCATGCGGCTGTACCTGTCGTGCGTCGTTTTCTCTCGGTCTTCCCAGCGCGTAATTTCATTTTGACCACAGTCTAGCTTTACTTTCCGGCTCCCCTCGAGCGAGCTTGTCCTCCGCGCTCTTGCTGGGCGCAGTCGAACTCCGCATGGCTCGCATTCATCTCTCTTAACCAGTGGGTTCCCATGTCGCCCTTCACAGTCCATTTGCGATTGCTTCTCTGCTTGTTTGCTGGCTCTTCTGTTGCCGAGGCGCTGTGTGTGGTCCGTATTTTGCGGCTTCGCGTTGGCGCAGTGCAGAGTTTTCTTGGGGATCTTCCGTATTACGAGAGTGCACGGGCTTGTGCCGTCGACCTAGAACCGCCCACGTTCTCACTGTGATTTCTTGAGGCAAATATTACTTTACGCACTCTCATCCTCAAACCATTTGGCCTGGCCCGATAGCTGGGTTGCGGCACTGTTATCTGGATTTCTGTCGCTCTTCACTCCCGCCATCATCTTCCTGGCTTCAACTCCTTTTTCCATCGCGCGGCTAGGTAAGGCTAGGTTAGGATGCTTCGTTCAGCACGAAATCCTATCGCCTGATCTCGTTCATCTGATGGTAGCCAGCATTTCATGTCGCTGGCTTTTCCTTGTCTCTGCTCTCGAGAAGTCCACCTACTCGCTCCATTTTCTTCCACCACTTTTTTGGTCCTCCTGGATTTTCCCCCCTCCACCCGAGCTCTCTCAATCTCTGCAACAATCCAGAGTGAACTCAAGGACTATGACGCTGCGACTGCGACTAGGGTCTCAATTTCATCACCGCATTCCAATCGACGTTCCGCTGACCACCGTTCCCGATTGAATTTCACTCCTCTGGTCACTGTATTTAACATCCACCACCGTGGGTGCCGCATACAGACTTCTATTATTACTCGGCGGCGCGCGCTGATTTGTATCCCGCTAGCTCGACCGATAATGTCGAAGGCGGAACATGTACGGGTCACAACGCCACGACTCAATCTGTCTACGGACTCGTTATCGTTGACCTGGTGTCCGACTACGATAATTTTTTGACAGAAACACCTCGCTCTCCCCGGACGTCACTTGGCTTATGGAGCTGCGGGACTGGTTGCTCCGTCTCCACACATTTTCCCCAGAAATTAAAGTACGTACTTCTTTCTCGGTGTTCGTGTCGGTTTTCGGTTCTTCACACCTGACGGTTCTCTCGTAATCCATCTTCTAGACCCTCTGTTCTCAATGAAGGGTATTCAATGCCCCTCCTCGATCCCCTCCGCATCTGTTTCGAGGGTCGATAATCCTAGCCGGCGTCTCTCGCAGTCTATCGTGTCTCTCCCTGGCGTGGATCTACTGTGGCGACTGGTTTTCCGCTTGGCGGAATTACGCTGCGCCTGTGCTGAGGTCTATCCTTCCGCCTCTCTGGGCACGGGATGCCTCTACCAAGTGGTAAGCAATTTCCCTCCTCTGCCTTGACTTTTTGGTGACCTTGCTGTTCTCCAGAGAAGTCGGCTTCATATACGTTTTAATCGGGTGCCTGAAGTAGCAGAAACGGCGGCCCTTCTCGCACAGAATGCGGTACATGCGGAGCTTTCGATATGGGAGAGCGATAGATCTCACGGGTACAAGGTACGAATTTTTCTAACTATTTTTTCCTGCCTTCTTCCTTTCCTACAATCCCCGCGTGCCCTTCTTCTTTTCGCATTCGCCGGTCTTCAGTACTTTTCTATGTTACTTTCTGATTCTTTCCGCCATTCTTCCCACTACTGACTTATATCGACACAAATCTCTCCTCCCTCTTCTCGATCTGGGTTATTTCCTTGCCCCCGGGTCTTCGGGCGCGTTCCTCGATCCTCTACACCCCACCACCGCCAATCCACGAGGACCGCATCCAACGCTGCACGGATAGCGACTAGTAATCACAGCATCGACTCATCCGTCGTCTGCGCACTCCTCGCCTCGCCTTCCGCCTCTATCCTCGACGGCTGTTCCGCCACAACACAGTGCCCACTACACCATTCAATGTTGCGGCGAATACAACACCACGACGCGCAGCAAAGCGGTCGTCACTGTCACCCTTCTGCGAACATGCGGCCCTCAGCTCCGCACCTCGATATCGTTATTCAACCTAATCCTCATTTCTTTATGTGTCGCTGATTAGTTATTTTCTGCAGCCTCCTCAGTTTTTTTCATAGCCAAACGCCGTCTTGTCCGTGCGTTGCAGCAGTGCTACGACTTGTGCGAGGGTCAGCACCTCTTCTATGTGCACCAATAGTTGCGCAGTAGCTTCTTAGCTTCGTCTTTTTCTTTTTGGAATCTGGAATGTGGCCCCATGTTCTCGGGTGAGAAGGATATAGACATACCCTACCGGCTCTCTTATACATCCACCCGGATCCAAGAAGCACACTTCGCGACTCCCTGCGTCCGAGTTTCACGATTTATTTTGTAGGCTCTCGGGCCTGGTATCCGGCTCAGTACACTAATTTATTATTTATTCACGCTAACATGTAGGCTCTCGGCGCCATTGTCGCTGCAAGTTCGTTTTGACCCAACCCCGCGTTTACTTTACGCAGGAATAAACTGCTGAATTGATCGGGTGTGGTATAGGACCACCGCCAGCCTCTTTGATCCGCTCATCCAACACCAAGTAAATGGCAGTCCGAGGTGCGACTCTCCGCGTTCGAATGGTCTTTCAGATTTTTTCTTTCTTTTCGTTGCGGCTTTTCCCCGGCTCCGTTTGCACTCCTGCCATTTGCGCGGTGCATCAGCGAATGCGCATAGAACTCCTGTGTTTTGCGCTGAACTGATTATTCCGCATCTGAGTGAGTCTTGAATTTCTTTTTCATCCTCTCGCAGTGCCTCGATCTAGCCTCATTGTACTTACTCAGAACTCGAAACCCTTGACATGATCAGACGCGGTGAACAGAATACCGCTAGACTCGAGTCCACGATCCTCCGAGTTTGTGGGCTTTTTACTCGACCACTTCACGCCGGAATAAAGAGCCAAGTTCATCGGATGTCGTGTGCACAACACAGCCTGGCTCTTTGCGCGCAGGAAACCGAAAATTGGCAGGCAGCCCGGGGTCAGATTCCCCGCGTCCCAATAAAGATTGTACCTGCGTTCTTTTCTTTTCTTTCCTCGTAACCGTCGACTTTTTTTTCCCCCACTCTGCAATGATTAATCTACTGAATAAAACAATTCCTTCATCGTCTGGAAGACTGCCGGAGCGAAGCGGATGTCTGGCTTTTGTGACATACAGTCAGCTGTGAACTCGACGGGCTCGGACTAACAATTGAGCCTTTGGTAATATTCGATCACATACAAGAGCAGTGGGTAAAAATGGGGTACAAGTAGCACTTAGGCTCCAACGTTAACAGTTCCAATGGGCAGTGTGTGCAAAAGGGAATCCAGAAGATAAACTGTGGTATCCGTCAACATCTAGTATATGTAATAATCCTGGAAAATACTGGGGGCAAAGAAGACAGCAGGAAGGAGAGAAACCATTGGCCTTTCATGGGTTCCAGACCGCAATTGATGAGCTGATGCAAAGCTGATCTGCGTGTCATGACCCTGAAGAGCTGTGCTAATTTAATTATTCAATGAATTTCGGCGATGGCTCGCCATAGTGCCCCGCATTCATGTCGGGCAGCACAATGAGATATTTAACGTTGGCTCAGTAGTCAGCGACGATGCGGCGAATAACCGTGGGACCCAGTTCAGCTTTCTAGCTAACATAACATCAATCATTAGGTGGCAGTGTAGTGATTTCTATGATTCATATTTACGATCTGGAGACCTGGAACGTAGGTCGGTACCAGGAACAACATTCAGAGTGTATTTTATCTTCAAACACACCTCACAAACTCCAGCCAGTTCTGGAGCACCCAGACCTTTTGTTGAACCACCTCTTTCACATCATCATGAGACCAAATTTAAGATGTATTTAATCTTTTTCAATTCCAAGAAAGGTTCGGGAAATAGCCTCGTTCTCAGTCAGGATCCGATGTGTTGCATCTGAAAAACTGCCTCACAAAGTTGCAGCCATTCTGAAGGGCCCAAACTCCTTATCGTGCCAACTTTTCCACGTCTAAATTCACCTCTGTTGCATGGGAGAAGAATACCCACATAGAACAATAGAGCCCTCAAAAACTCGGTTGCATTAACCTATGCCCTCAGGGTTCTGTTTTCAAATGGTCTCAGTTTCCAGTGAAACAGACAGGAATTGGTAGAGATATTCAGTCTATAGGAGCAATCTACTCAACCTCGGAAACAGCTTATTTCCTTAGAAACACCTTAAGTGTGCTGCATGTCTGCTAGAATCCCTCTGAATTTCCCCCAGAAACCTTCAGTTCCCTTCGAATAGGTTGAAAGTCTACACTTTTGCCTATGTTTCTTCCAAGGACACTAAGTGACCCATGAATTCACTAAAAAATCTTCATTCTGCGAAGGGGACACTACAAGAATTTCGCAGCAGTTTCAGCCATGAAATAAGGGTTGTAGCCCTTGCTGTAAGCTATTTCAATGTACTTACGATTCTAGTATAGGCCCCTTTGTGGATTCACGTCACAAAATGCAAACAATTTCGAAAAGCCCGCAGTGTTTTGGTTAAAAAGGCTTCGTTCTGCAGAGTAACAGTACAAAAATTTCCTGATGGCTTTTTGACTTTGAAATAAAAGCTTGCCTGTTTACATAATGTCTTAACAGTTGCGACACGATAACAGAGAGCCTACCTGATTCAGCATATTTCCTTTACCATGTCGCAGCCATTGCGACACCACAACACAGAGCCTGCCACTCCAACATATTTCCTCTTTACCTTGTCACAACAGTTGCAATGGTTGCGACACCACAACGGAGAGCCTGCCTTTACAAAATAATGCTCCATTTACTGTGTTGCAACGGTTGCGACAGCACGACAAAGAGCCTGCGTGTACAAAATATTCAAAATATTTCCTCCTTGCTGTGTCGTGATGGTTGCAACAGCACCATAGAGAGCCTGCCTTTACAAAATATTGAATATAATGCCCTATTTACCGTGTCACAATGGTTGCGACAGCATACAAGATATTCAAGATGATGCTCTATTTACAGTGTCGCAACGGTTGCGACAGCATACAAAATATTCAGGAGAGTGCCCTGTTTACCGTGTCGCAATGGTTGCAACAGCATACAAAATATTCAAGACAGTGCTCTATTTATCATGCCGCAGCGGTTGCGACAGCACAACACAGAGCCTGCCATTACAAAATATTCCATATAGTGCCCTATTAACCTTGTCACAATGGTTGCGACAGTACCATAGAGAGCCTGCCCTTACAAAATATTCAATATGTGCCCTATTTACTGTGTCGCAATGGTTGCGACAGCATACAAATTAGCCTCTTTGCACTGCAGCCATTTGAACCATCTGATGGCTATTTGGCGTTGCACACACTGGTGGCTGGCTAATGGCCGATGAATGGCAAATGAAATAAGTCAGTGCAGGATCCTTTCTGCTAGAAAGAGTGCCAATCAGTGTGTTATCACACATGGACCTCAAGGAATGCCCCTGAACTGCATGAAACCTCGAAATCCAACCACATTAAGTATTTTGGGCCTATTTTTCGACTTTTATATATTTAGGCAGGACTAATCACTCATACATGAGTTGTATAACACAGAGGTAACTCAATGACACCAAAAACAAGGGCAATTGTCGAAGCCATTTGAGCCATTATCCACCAATTTGCGCAACACCAAACAGCCATTAGATGGCTCGAATGGCTGCAGCGCAAACTCTCTAAGATTCAAGAGAGTGCCCTATTTACCATGTCGCAATGGTTGCGACAGCATACAAAATATTCAAGACAGTGCTCTATTTATCATGTCGCAGCGGTTGCGACAGCACAACACAGAGCCTGCTTTTACGAAATATTCAATATAGTGCCCTATTTACCTTGTCCTAATGGTTGCGACAGCACCATAGAGAGCCTGCCTTTACAAAATATTCAATATAGTGCGCTATTTATTGTGTTGCAATGGATGCGACCACATGCAAAATATTGCCTTATTCACTGTCTAGTAATGGTTGCGACAGCACAACACAGAGCCTGTCTTTACAAAATATTCAATATAGTACCCTATTTACCATGTCGCAATGGTTGCGACAGCACCATAGAGAGCCTGCCTTTACAAAATATTCAACATAGTGCACTATTTACTGTGTCGCAATGGTTGCGACAGCACAACAGAGAGCCTACCTGCTTCAACATATTTCCTCTTTACCCTGTCACAATGGTTGTGACAGCACAACACAGAGCCTGTACAAAACATACAACACATTTCTCCACTTATAGTGTAGTAACAATTGGGACAGTTGAGTTTCCTTGTCTTGCAATATGTCCTTCATCTAGGATGATATGCTGGGGGAGAGGCGGTGGGGGTGACGGGTGCCAGTCACCCCCACTGGCTCCCCCCCAGCATATCATCCTAGATGAAGGACATGTTGCACTCTAACCCCAACACCAACTCCACCCCTCCTATAAACCTAAACCTAGACTTAGGGTTAGCTAGGGTTGGGGGCAGAGACAGCCCCTTGAACCCCAAGAGTCCTCCCTAATAACCCTATTTACACAGTTGGTGGTAGAATCCTTGAGATTCCTTCTCCCCCCGTTTGCTCAGATTTTTTGCATTCAGAGCTCAGAAGTCATGGCACAATGGGGCATTCAGGCCGTCCATAACGTCCAAATTGCGGCCTTCAGCGTCCTCAAATCCTAGATCTTTCCTTCTCGCGCTGCGCGCAATAAAACCCAATGTATCATCACCTCAGTTGTTACTTCTTCAATCCCTTTCCAGACAGCGGTATATTTTATTTCTTTGTGCACAGCAGTGTTACAAAGTCTTCGGACTATAGTCCATCATGAAATTAGATTGTTGTTACATCAGTGGTCCTTGAAACTGAAGGTTCAGGGTTCCAAGACCCCAAATTTGCTTCTTGCACTCCACGCAATGCCATCCAATAAGGATGCTGAATTCCATGTTCCATTGACATAGTTGCTCTTCCTTCAACTGCATGAATATTCAATGATTCTCTAAATGGTGCGAGCAATTCAATACTCAGCATGAGAAGGTGAAATTGTGCTGTTGAAACTAAGCCCTCTTTGATCTCTATTTTTTGAACCACAGGCTGAATGTAAGGTGCCATGGTCGTTGGGCATTACCAGTCTGCCCTTTTGGCCGATGCGTAGTGACTGAAAGTGTGTATGCCTTTGAGCAGGGCAGAGGAGACAGTCTATAATCTTCCGATATAAATAACTTTCCAAGTTTGCAAAAACAAGCATTCCGGCAGATGCATAGACTTCACAGTCGGTCCACACTGTCTGAATTCAACGGTTCAGTTGAGCCTTTCCTAATCAGGAACTGTTTAAATCTGACACCTCGCTTCCTTAAATTTCCCAAGACTATGACCTACATAATGAGTAGGAATGAGATGGAGACATGGAGTGTGCAAGGATAATGTAGTAAGGAAAAGAAAAATCAAGGCGAGAGGAAAAATAGGGAACTCATGCGCACAATATGTATAAGTAGATAAGGTTTATGGTTACAGCTATTACAAAGGCCTCACATGATGTCTGCGTGCAGAACCGAAGATAATTGAAAAGATTTGTAGACAACCCCCCTCTTTTCTTTCTTTCTTTTTGAATGAGATGGGATGCCACCTACCCCGGTAGCAAATTCTTATCTTTGCAGGCCCTTGTAAAATTTGCGAAAATACAAATGAGACCTCTTTTGGCAGGCATCAATTGGAAAAGAACGATAATATGTAACATGAATACTTGCAATAACCCCTTACACATCTCAACTGGTCACATCGTCTCAGTTTTGACGATTCCTACTCCAAATCGAGTGATCGAAATCATATGGTTTTCTCTTCCAGACCTGAAGATTTTCACAGGGCAAATGTCTGCGAAAAAGGCATTAGCCCAATCGTGCCCCGTTCGAAAAGGCAATTCCAAGCTGCCATCAGGAAGCCAGGCACGTTTCATCCCTTCCTCAAAGTCTACTGAAAAGCTCCAAATTGATGCACTAGTTCCAAGGCTAACACGATCAGGAAGCCTCTTAGGAGAGCTCTCCACACATATGGTGCCAAAGAACGTGCTGACCCAGTATGCATATGCTGGAGATGAGTGCGATGCTGGTGGGGGTGACACATCGGCAGCATGGTTTTTCGACAATATGAAATGCTCAGTAACCGATTCAATTCTGTAAACACAGGTGAAGACTGGAATGATGGGAGGGAAGCTAAAAGTATGATATGTTGTCAGTCGAGTAGTGGTTCCTGATCTGTTACGGATACTCTCTGCCATTAATGCATCAAGTGCAGGTCCAGTAGGATCAAGAATGAGTCCGATCTCCAACGTGGGAGTACCGAAGCTACCATTCATACGAATAGGGACCCATGTGGATATTTCTCCCGATGCATTGAGGAGATCGTATCCACTGATATGAAGAGGCGTGATAACAGCATAGCCACAGCAAGTAGCTTCTCCATCGGTCAGAGTGTCGAATATTTCGATGAGGACATTGGAAAGCTCTGAGACAGAGATGTCAAAGCTCTCATTCCAGCGAGGCTCTTCAGCATGAGGTGCCACCAAAGTCGTAAACAGTTGATTGGTTTCTTCAATGGAGACAAGGACAAAGCAATCTCTGAGTGCTCCACTTTCACGTGTCATTTGGCCACGCATACCCTTTATTGCGAGCCGCACTGAACGAAATTTTGACAACTGGCCTTCGACTGGCCTAGAGTACCAGTCGAGAAGAGATAGGACCGGAAGGATTGTCAAGGAAAGGGGTAGGATCTTAAAATCCCATGAAATTGATGAGATGAGACAGACACACATGCATGAACTGCTCACCTGGCTAAATCCAAAAGCAAAGTCCTGTTGAATATTCTTGTTACCAGCAGTCAAATCCAACTCTATAAACACCACAATCGCAAATAAGAAGATCAAAGTCAGGCCAAAGAACAGTCCCTGCAGTGTCCGCCCCATTGAAGAGTCCAGTACATTTTGCGAAAAAAAAACACCTGGGGCATGGAAATCCCGCGTAGGACGTCGTTCTAATACAGCTTGCTGGGACCAATTCCATTGTTTTTGCTGGGTCCATCTTGAAATGAGCCATTGAATAATAGGATGAATAGCCACGCTAACTCCAATGTAGCCGCTGTTTTGAACTATTTTGTTTCCTGGTCCAGTTTTTCTGGGGAGCCGAAAAGCAGCAGCCTCGAGCTTTGAGAACAGGGCTTGGATTGCTGCAATCAATGTGTCCGATCTCTGCAGATTCCCAACACAGAAAACTAGGGTGTATGCACCCCAGAAAGCTAGGCCGATGCCGCGAGCAGTGGCGGATGTTGCACGTATTGGTCTGAAGACAAATAGATTGATCAAGTCGTTACATTCTGGAATGCTGCCAAAACTTGGGGAGCTTCCCCAGATCCACAGGCCAAACACGGATATCAGGGCACCACGAATGAACCCAATGATCACGAGAAGGGGTGAGACGGCGAGTCTTCGTTCAATCAAGCGAAATTCGGAGTATGTTGCTGCTGTGAGAGGGAGGAGGAGGAGATGGGAGGCTATTATGCCGTCAACCAAAGATATGCTCCGTTTAGCACCTGTCGCAAACGACGCCACTGCAAGACCGATGGACGTCGTAGACATTACCCACCAAGATGTTGTGGCATTTCCTGGAGATAGCCGGATGAATATGACTGAGGGCGGAAATGATAGTAAGTGGGCGCAAGAGTTGAACACTACCAACATACTTGTGATCAAGCTTTGCAGGTAAAGGGATATTCGCACACCCAAACCAGATATATCTGCGTTGCTGCCAGAGAATCGTCAATCGCAATATTGATGTGACACTATGATACTCACGTCACAATGTTACATCCAGACATTGTCCAGGTTATCTTGGTGGGAGGAAGATAGGATCCTGTGTGCAAGCGTAGTCGACCTCATTTATGCTTTTTGATCATTCGGAGTTATGTGATAGTAAGGGCTTAGAATGTTGGAGTCACGAGTTATGTGTGCGCACTGCCCCCGTGGCGCACTTTGTTACCAGGTCCCCGCCGTTCATTCCTGTGTCCATTCCTGTACCTGGCAGAGTAAATTCGTGCCTTAATTACTCGAGACTAGTATTTATGTACTGTAGACAGCAAAAGATTCCCCGGCGTTTGCAACGGATTCACTGCTAATACTGGATTGCTCTATTGATTCCAACATAGAAGGCGGAAGTAGTGGGGTTAATCATCACATGACGGCTATGCTACAAATGAAGAGGGGTGAAAGAAAGCCCGCCGATGATGGCGGTGGAAGAAGATAGCATTTACGGTACTCTGCTCGTCACGAGCGGAAACCTAACGGCTGGCTGGTGGTGGTTGATATTAGGGCTGTATGGGACAAAACACTAATAAAAAGTAATGAATTTGCCATGGCTGGTGCTGCCAGGTGTAGGTTGTTCGGTTTAACTTCGGCTTCAATTAGTGCTGTCTCGATGTCAGAGCGTGGGTTGTACGGGAACGTGTCGCCTCGTGTTAGCCACGCCCATTCTCAAGACATTAATTGGAGCGATTGTACGGATCTATTGCTTCTATGATCACAACCACAATGTTACGATTTACAGGTGCACACGAGCACGAGCGGAACCTAACGCTGGCTGGTGGTGATTGACATTAGGACTCTATTGGACAAAATATTGAAAGTAATGAATTTGCCATTGCTGGTGCTGCTAGGTATGTCAGAGCGTAGGTTGTTCGGTTTTACAGTAACTTCGGCTTCAATTAATGCTGTCTCGATGTGTCAGAGCGTGGGTTGTACGGGAATGTGTCGCCTCGTTTTAGCCACGCCTATTCTCAAGGCATCAATCAGAGTGATTGTACGGATCTATTGCTTCCATGCTGACAACCAAAATGTTACGATTTACAGGTGCACACGAGCGGAAACCTAACGCTGGCTGGTGGTGATTGACATTACAGTTGTTCCGGAAAATAATGAGACAAACCGTTTTTTTTCCGATCGCTCCCACGTTGAAATTTGTCACTGGTTAGTAGTTGGCTAGCTGAGGATTGGCGCATATTTGAACAGAAACCTATTCAAATATTCGGGCCAGGTGTGATCTAAGGGTGTTGGGAGCGAGAATCTAACAAGTCTGTATGTCCTACTTGTACCATCCGGTATCTTGGGCCCTTTCAAAGAGCTGGGTTCAAGCACAACGTGCGTGCACCATTTGTGGCATGTATGACAGCTCACTTAACGTCCTTGCAGACCTGCTCGCTGCACATCTGCAAGGACGATGAGGTCCGCATCGTACGGAGCAAGTAAGTACAAGGGCCGGGAGGGAAAAGTGACCCAGGTGTACCGCAAGAAATGGGTCATCCATGTCCAGCGCGACAAGGTTGGACAAGTGCGTCTTGGTGCGCTGTGCATGTATTCACACTCACCGTCCTTCTGTGGGCGGGCAATCCTCGACCGCAAGGACCGGAAGAAGACGGCGACGTCGGATGATGTTGAGATGGTCGACGTACGTTTGAATTTGTTTTTTACTGACTTTTTGTTGAACACTTTTCCTCACAGCAATGGTTGGGTTCCCCCTCGTCATTTCGTACACTCAAAACCTCACATGTATCATGTCTGATATGCCGCATGCCCTTCGTGTCCTATGTCTAATTGCGCAAACTAAGAATGATTAATATATGCGTGAGCTGGCATCGTACAAATGTTATAAACAGTCCTCTAGAAAATGATATCCGCGTCTACTGAGCAAGTCCCTGGAGATTTCACCACCCTGGGCCCCAAACTCTGGAGCAGCGCCGTCGCGACTAGCTTCTCTTCGTCGGACCAATCGCACCCTCCCGAAATGAAGGCATCTACTGCGGCCTCCTCGTCCCGGACATTGAGAAGCGATTGAGGCCCCGAGATTACGACTCTTGCACACTGCGCAAGTCTTTCTGGATCTCGGTTGGACCGTTGTTCCTTGGCCAACGCCTGGGATTACTGGTATAAACTGTGGAGGAGGCTGATGAGGAGGCGGGATGAAAGGTGGAGGTAATGCAGCCCGCGGGGCTGTTCCTGAATCCAGCGTGACTTTAGAGCTCGAGGCAGTCACATTTGGGGGATTTCGTTGGTTCAGTGCCGCTTTCGGGTTCTGGCGATTTCGGACTGCAATTTTGATGGAGGAAGCTGCAGCTTTGCGCAAGGGGGATCGGGATTCGAAAAAAGGATATAGGGTCGAAAAGTTTTTTTCGGCCTTCCCTGGACCCCCCCTCCCCCGCCCTCCTTCCATAAAGGGAAGGAGTTTCTCACTCCTAGCGGCGGTCCGTTCTTTCCAGTCATGTGCGTCCTCACCGCCACCACCCAATTCGGCCACAAAATTCTTCACGATGTGTTTCCACATCGTTGAGGGCATTGTTCCAGTCCTATCCAACTATTCTGTGAGTAGTAATGCATTAAATTTGACTTATTTCGCTGTCATATGGCCCACTTTTGGCCTACAAAACTGAACTGAACACTCCTCAGCTTACCACAGCCCTCTGTTTGAGCTCCCAACGGTGAATTTGAGCCCATAAAGGCTCAGAGACGTGTTTTAGAGGCTCTTTTCCCTCCCTGCCAATATATAGGTAGAAGTTTTTTTCGGCCCTCCCGGGACCCCCCTCCCCCTACCCCCTGTCGGAAATTCGAATCCCGATTCCCCCTTGGCTTTGCGACCTTGTACCACTGGGGAATAGGATTCATCGAGGACAAGGCTGGTGTGGGCATCTGAGTCCATGAACTCGTGACAATCCTTCTCGGTTAATTGTAGGGTCGTCATCTCCACTCGGAGTGCGTTCCAGGTCTTGTAACGAGACTGGAGGTGCTCTTTAAACTTGTAAAATTTCGTTTTCCCATCAACCTTCGTCGACCACCACTGAGCCATTTTCTTGAAGTCTGGTGGTCCATTTGCGACTGAAAATGGCCCGCCTGTACGGAGTGCTTTGTTGAACAATGCGTACTCCTCATTGGTATGAATTGGTGTCAGCACAAACTTGGTGTTTAGAGCCTTGGCTAAAAAGTGGCAACGATTCGTCCTTGCTCCAGATAAACTGACAAGGGGAAACTCGGGAATGACATCAGTAGATACTGAGTCTAGATGACGATCAATATTGTACTCGGCGCAAACAGTTTCGGGGATGGCCGTGTTTTGCGGGGCGCATCAAAAGGAAGAGATTGATAAACAATATCGATATTGTCTTCAATCCAGGGGTTATAATGGCCATCGTAGACGACATCTTCTTTGTGTAGGGACCCAGACTAAGTGGATGATGAGCCCGTGAGACTAGTAAATAAATTTCACGCACCTCGACATTCTTCCGGTAGCAGAAATCGGACAGCAAAGCTACAGTCATTTCAACAGAGGCCCCGAAAGAGCCGAATCGATCTCGTACAGGCCTCTGAACACCGCCTTCGAGAGAGTTTGTTCCCCGGTCACAGTGCCATATAGACAGACCATTGTGATCTGTTCGCAGTCGGTTGTACAGCGCAAGACCAGCCGGATCTGAAACCAAGCCCTTGCGAACGTCGGAGAGGAGAAGGTCAGCTGCATGCTGAGTGTCGTCGTCGAAGAGGCGAATGGAACAGTCTAGCCAGAATGGGCTCGAGCACGTCTGGTGGTGGGATATATCGACGAACTCGAGCCCACACCCACTCCGAGTCGCCCCGCCGGATTGGAAGTCTCATAACGTGTTGGATAAGTGCCCGGGATTCTTTGCCAATCCATAGACTTGCCGCCATATCTACGCAACTCTGTACTAGCCCCGTTGTATCGTAATTCAGTTGCTTCGTCTCTGGAGTTGAACTCAAAATAGTGCTCAAAATATGGCGCAACTTTGGCCAAATTTTCTCAAATAATATGTGCAGTTTTGCAAATGTGCGACATTTAACCAAAGTTTCCAAGAATTTTGATCAAGGTTTCGAGAAAGTCAGGAAAAGTAGCTGAAACTTTCAAAAAATTGTGTGGGGTAAAAAACTTTCAGAAAGAATTACAAAAAATTGCAAAGGAGGTTTTCCCTGATGTCTGGCCGACTACGCACAGCTTGGTTCCAAGTAATCCCACCTTTCTTCAAGACGGCTTCAACTTGCGCCCTATCGATCTTGTCCGGAATAAACATGGCGTCCCGGAGCCATCTAGAGAATTGCTCGGCAAGAGTGTCGTTTGTCAATCTTCTTTGTGACTCTCATCATCAAATGCAAGATATCCTGTAAGGTGCGCGTCGGTCTTGGCGTAGAATTGTCAGATGGCTGGATTAACGGATGGTTTTGTTGAGGAGGGGCATCCAGAGGGTCGTACGCCGCGACCAGGGCATCGAATTCAGGATCAGCATATTCGTCGACCTCCATCAAGTCTGTACCCGGAACCAGACTCGGAGCCTCCAATTTCGAGTCGTTGAGCTCAGAGTCAGATTCATCACTGTCAGAATCCGAATCCGCCGCATCCCAGTCCATTTTAGAGAGAGAATCACGATCATGATCATGATCATTGCCCTCGGAATCAACATCCATCGGCGCAGAAGTTGCTGCTACCAGTCTATCTTGCATGGTGTATTCTTCACGGGCAATCAGACATACCAGATCGACAGCGATATCGAATGGCGGTGGGCCCATATCTCCGAGGGGACGACCATGATAATGGCAGATGAAAGAAGGCGCGAAAACCTGTTGAACGGTAATGACAGCTCGCCTTGTTCGTGATATGGAGATGTATTTCGTGTCAGGATCTGTTTCTGAAACCGTAATTTTGGTCGGTTGGGCGGGGAAGTAACCATGCGCCACATTTCTATCGCCGTTACAAAGAGTCACTTTCTCTCCAGCCAGACCAGTTTGGGTTAACCTGGCTCCGGCGGGTGGGCGGTCAACAATGGCCTTGTAAATTTCCTCTAAAACCCACGCGTTTCGAATTGCGTATTGCCGTTGATCATCAGAAATACCCTGACGACACCAGTCTGAGCAACGGACATCCTGATTATCATCCAGATTTCGACGGAGAACGACCTCGGAAATCCGGTGGAAAGGAGCAGTAGCATTTGGAATAAGCCCCTTCGATTTTGCTAGGGCACCAATATCAATCCAGCCCGCTGCTCTGCTCTTTATATTTTGGTTTGGGGAAGATCGGAGTTCCCAGAAAAGTGAAAGGAGGTCGATGTTTCCCAGGACATGGTAGCCCACTTTCATTACACGTTCCGAGAGAAGCAGAGCCTTCAGTGATGGAGGTACGTCCTCAGGCCTTTGGATAAGATATATCTGCTCGAAAAATAATGTTAGCACTGGACTTTATGGGATATGGAGAAATGTGCCTCACCTGTAATAAGTGCACAGAGTTATGTACAGAGACCTGCATCATGGCAGCGGGGAAATGGCCTGCTTTGCTGGCGTGCCAATCCCACGCGATCGAGAATCCTATCACGATTTTCTTTCCTGTACTCTCATCGCCAATTTTTGACATGATTGACAAGCATGCGGCATCGATGAGGTGTAGAGAGGAGGCAAGATGAATAATGAGATTATTTGGGACGTTAACAGGGGGGAGTGCAACAGCTGAGCTCGTGAGGTCAGAATTTATACCCATGCGCAATGTTGGTATGATGCGTTCCGCAAAATGGCGGTCGGCTGCAACATTGTCTGTCCAAAGGAAAGAGATGGGCTCGTGCCCGTGCTCGTGTAAAGAATGAACAATATCCTGGAGAGGTCGTTCGATGTGGTGGAGGTGGTCGGTTGGTGTTAGAAGCATTTGCCGGATCTGTTCCTTCTCGTTTATCATGGTCCAAAGACTACCGAACATTCGGGCGCCATCGAATCGCGCAATTTATTTAATGGCCTTGTACGATCGGTCCCAACGAACAAGGATGGCGGAGATGGCAGCCATAGCCTGGTCTTGGTGAGGCTTTATATGACCCATGTACTCGACGTAGATTTGGTTTAAATACCACCGAGACGGCGAAGACCCGGCAAAGCCACCTTTTTCGGAAAAAGACGAGAACACTGGAAGCTTCTTTGGAAGTTCCTCAGTCGAATATGTCTTGAGCGCGTGCAAATACGACTGTTCAGCTAGGTCCCGATTACGAACATTTAATTCGCGTAGGATTTGTTCCCAGGCATGAGATGTCAGACCATGCGCGATTCCGCTTCGAAGTAAGGTAACTAGTTTTTTATCGATTCCACTCCTGTGAGTCAAAAAAGCTGAAACATTTTCAGCCCCCAAGTCCAACATTTCTGGCGTCAAATATTACCTGGAAACTCGTTCTGTAAATGGACCGGAAGTTGGTCAAGTATTTTCTCATCGTAAGGATTGAAAGACCGCTGGCAGGAATGTCTGTATTTGAGTCGTCTTGCTAATATATAATAGTATGAATCTAAATCTACAACTCGGCGAGCCACCGGATTCGAGTTCCGGCCTGAAATACTTGATCAACTTATTGCATCAAGTCGGAATTAAGATGTACCGCTCGGGCCCAAGGGTTTGGTCTTACAAAATGGACATACAAGCTGAAATTCCGGAACAAGTGTGTCTGGGACCCAAACAAAGACAGGGGGATGGTATAGGAGATCAGGGCCTATCGGGGTTGCTGTGGACTTAGGCTCCTGCAGGATGAACCAGCGATCCCGTGAAACGATCCAGAACCAGAATGACTTGTTGATTCGATAACAGTCGGGCTGGTGATACCATGTTATCTGCTCATTAAGTGCTACAGCAGTTGCCTCTAAATACGCCTTGACGATCCCCTCCGGCGCCGGTAAATCCTCTGCTTCAGTATTATTATTCGGATGGGATCCAGAAGTACTTGGTTCAGACCCAGTTGAATTCAGCAGATCGGGAGGAACGGGAGTTTGTTCTGGACTTTCAGAGGTGTCTGGGATGATAATCGGACATGAGGAAGCGACGCGGGTACAGAGGAGGGCCGTGAAGTCAATTGTTGAGCGATTTGTCTTCCTGAGAACAAATATGTGAGGTGCATGCATACACTTATGAATGGACTCACGGAATAGTGGGTGATAGGTGACTTCTGCAATAGGCTCTGGATTTACATGTTGTACAGGCTCTGCCTCCGAAAAATTCGAGTCATCGTCGGGAACACTGTTTGCGGGGCTGGGAGAGGTAGAATCACGATTATCGGGGGGAGGGTCTCGTCGTCGACTATCAGTTTCAGTGCCTAAGGAGTCATATTAGAAAATCAGATATTTTACATTGCGTCGTTGTGGTCGAGTACCTTTCTTCTTTCCAAGAACCTCTTTCTTGGCGGGATTTTTCGGTTTGGGTCCTGTCCCACGACGTTCACCCCCAGCATAATGGCCGGGATTATTCTTGGAACCTTTCGGCCGGCCACGGCCCATTCTGGTCAATGTCGACGTGCGCGGCGATACAAAGAAAGAGATTTGACGCGCTAGTCTAGTCTGTTGTTAACCGCGCCACCGTGTTTGGTGGCCGCGTTATTATATAATCGTCGGAGTTTGAAAGCTCGCCATGCCTATTTAGCACTTCCAGGAACCCCATCCTCAAACTTTGAGAGAAACAGGAGATTTAAATCCATGCCTGTCCCCAAATATGTCTTCAAATTTTTATTTTTCAACTTCCATTCTCGCAGAATAGAAAGAGCAGATTATGTCAGCATTTGTCATCTATTGAGCCATCAAAGTTCAAACTCCTGATTCTTTGACTCTGCTGCTGTGAGTTAGGTGAGAAAGTTGCTCAATTCATGCTAATAAATACTAATATGACTTCACATTTTTGAAAAACTTGTTCTGGAAATGCATACCAGCATCCGAATTGTTTTTGTGATTTGTAATAACGCGGCCAACAATCGACGCATCAACCTTTTCGACAGACTACAACATGCGAGGTACGAGCACTCTATTGTTGTAGCGTCTGTTTATAAGAGACTAGCGCTAGTCACGCTGTGACATAATGACGCAAAGAAAGCAAGGCACAAAAATTTATTGACAACAGCCTTACGTGCCGCATCGTGCATACCTACCCAAGAGATACAATACCCCCAATATTCTTCATGTTAAAATCAGCAGAACAGGGTGTTGTAAGTAGCAAGGATTCTTCACACATATTGGGCTTCAAGAGCTTGACCGCTGTGGGGAGTATTCTTCTCTTGGACACAGTAATTGCACCACTTGCGGGTTCTTGAATTTTCAGGACTTGTAGAGTTGTGTAGGCCTCTGAGAGGCACGCCATGTACCATTTCCAATTTATATGAGTTCCCGACGCGTTCGCGCACTCGGTGCGGGGTTGACCAGTAGTATATGAGCTTGTGCAGGGACCTGAAGGTACGATCCTACGAGCTATTCGTCACCTGAACGAGTTGTCCCCGCTCGAACTTCACCTCACCTGCCCGCGACGCGATGAGCTTCCTGTCGAACGCCGCCTTCCGTCCGAGCGCGTATTTGACGCGTTCTGCGTACCCGTCGACTTGTTGCTGAGCCACGTACGCCGTGTGTACTTCGACGTCGGTCGCGGCAAGCGCCTCGACGCTCACAGATACCGGCGTCTTCGGCGTGTTGACGACGCGACCCAGCGTTATTTCGTCTGGCGTGTACCCCACCGAGGGCAAGATGCGCTTGTTTAAAATCCGGATTGCCTCGTCCCAGTGGTCAGGCCAGCTCTTCGGCAGCTCCTCCCAGTTCGTCGCGTTCCATTCATCCTCCCCCATGTCCGGCGCGCACAGGTGAGCTAGGATATGAAGAACGATACGGTTCGTGCCTTCCACCAAGCCGTTGATCCACGGCGCATACTTCGCCACCACTACAACCTTCGTGCCGCGCGACTCGCAGAACTCGCGCACCGCGTCGTCGTCGAAGCGAGAGCCCCCATCCACCATGAAAACCTCCAGGTCGACCAGGTCTTGACCGATCCGGTACAACACTTTTATCGTGGTATGCGCCGTCCCTGCGGTTTTGAACTTCTCACCCCAGACCTTCTGACCCATGCAGTCGAGGAGCAGGAGGGCAGTCTTATAGCCACCTTTCCCCACTGGCAAGGAAAGATACTCGCCGACGACTAGCTCGAAGGGGTGACGCCGCGTGATGGGATCTAGGAGTGAGTGAATATGTTTCGCACCAAAGGCTTTACGTTGTCCACAGTCGCGGATTGCCTCCAAGATCGACGCGTCGAGGCCAGGACTGGAGATCCGGTCCATGAGCGCCACCTTGATCGCGTCGCGCCCGAACTGCCTCTGGTCAGCATGGACTTTCGTTGCGTATTCCAACGCCTCAGCACGCGTAACGCACGCCCTCCGCGACCTCGCTCGGCCCTTCGCTCCGCCCCCGAGACACTACAGCTTCCCCTCCTCGACGAAGTACTACGACGCTTTGTGTTGCGCCCTCTGTCGCGCGTGCATCGTCACTCCTACGTCCAACTCGTTCAGCGCATCTAGCACTTCCACGTACACTGGTTCATCCTTCAAACGCTCCCTCAGCGCCAACGTTCCCTCGGGCACAGCAACGATTAGCAACACGCCCCGCACCTCCGACTCATCCACCTCCGCAACGTCGACGTGGAAGACATCGTTGAGCAACTCGGGGTTCCCTTCCCAATCAGGGGACACCGTCCACTCGTGCCCGTCGCCCGCTTCCTCCTCCACGTCCTCGAATTTCCGGCTTATGACATCGGCCGCGACATTGTGCCGCCCCTTGACGTGTTTCGCAGCGACTATGTTATACCCTAACAGACCATTCCACCATCGGTCATGTGCGACATTGACCAGAATCAAGGTTCTGTCCGTTTATCGCCCTGACAAAGTCGGTCCACACCATACAATTGTACAAGGAGTTGTCGTTGTAGACGAGGTCAAAAAAGCTGATCTTTCAACTGCGGAATTTGTGTTGCCATATAGCATTGAAATCAAGGAGAGTGGCTAGCCAGGGTCACGTCCAAATTTCTGAATCCTGATTTGTTTGTTTTGCAAAGCTATTTGTGCACCGATCTCGGCTTCTGTCTATTTATCTTGGGCTCATTTCTGTGGGCAGACTGGTGGCTGTACACTTTTGAGTGCAGAAAAAAAAACAAAAAAAAAATTCCGCACAAAATTCTTTAAAATGATCCCTCTGGACCACTGGAATGTACAACCATCGGCGAATGGCGCTGTATTTCTTGGATCCGAGTACCGCAGCACATCTTTCTGTCAGCACATCTTTCTGTAGCACATCTTTCTGTCAGTAAACATTCTGCCAGTGATGATCTTCCTAAAACCATCTAAGAATGCTCAGAGGATATTAGGAAACATCTCTTTGCGTGGAATTCATTCGGTGATGAAAAGAAACAATCACCACTTGCGACTGCCATTCATCTTGCCAAAAGTCAGAACAAGGCCAGTGTCGCAGCCTGTGATGTCGGGAAATGACGAGACTGTGCAGTTGATCACTCCTGTTCTGTGTCCAGCTTCCAGCGGAGTGCGAGTGGTATATGCGACAATGTGTCAGTGAAAATGAAGGTTTTTGGAATGAAGGCCAGTGTGGTCTTTCTTTGGTAGTCCGGGATTCATCCCAGTGGTGATTGTTTCCTTTCATCGCGACCATCTGCGTCTTCCATTGCACAACTGACAGAAAGATGTGCTACGGTACTCGGATCCAAGAAATACAGCGCCATTCACCGATGGTCGTACATTCCAGTGGTCCAGAGGGATCATTTTAAAGACGCTCCTGGGTATAAAACTGGTGTTGTGCCTCCGACTATTTCTCAGTACTTTGATTTCTCGTTCGCCCTTCCCAGCTCACTTCTTAATAGCCTATTCAGCCTTTGTTTCAACTTCCGCTTCACAGCTACTATGGTTCTCTTTGCATCCACATTCCTCATCCTCGCCTGCTGGGCCGCACTCATCTCGGCCGCACCGGTGCATAAGGTCAAGAAAGACTGCACGCTGATGACTGATGCGCAGTTTGCCACATGTCTGTTTCTGCTTCTCCAGACTTCCGGGCAGTAAGCTGACTGTATTGAAACAGTGTCTCAGCACGCACTTGACACCATTAATGGACAAGCCCTCACTGATCACGGAGACCACTCGCACAAGGTTGTCGTCAACGATCCAGCTGTATGGCCTTATTGATCAGTCCCTGTTACGTATTGATAATATCCAACCACAGGCCCGCAGAACCGGCGAAATTTGTGACGACCTCGCAACCGGAACCGTGTGGGTCGAGTACGACGACCGGGTAATCAAGTTCCATTCTTAAACTCCAACTAGTTACTGACTTTGATCATGCGTTCAGGTCGATGGCCATTTCAAGTGTAAGTCCCAGATCAACGCACTCTGATCTATAGATTACTAAGAGGAATTTGGTTTTCAGGGAACTACCTCTTTGAAGACCTTCTGAGCACCGAGGATCGCGCAGTTGATTGATGTGTTCTAGGCCTAGCCTGGTCGCATCTATTCCATGTAGCCTTTGAACAAACTTTGAACACTTCATATCCAGTGTAATCATGTCTCAGGAGGAAATATATAGTTGGTTACTCCTGGCTTAGATTTTGTTCCCGAGAGTGCTAGATTCACATCTGTGAACTGAACGTTTGATCAAACAGAGGCTGATATTCGTTACCTACAACGAATTTTTTGCAGGTTTTGCTCGCCAGATCGGCAGGGCTCGTGCCCAGCCAACCTTTTACTTGATTATCAAACAACGAGACTGCTTACCGTGTAACCGCAATAATTAGCACGCTGGATACTAACAATCCATTTGGAGTTATCTTGGTTCCAAAATTATAAATATGTTTGCACCCGAACCAACCTTGACCGAGCCCGCATAGAAACTACTAACCGAGCCTGCCAGCAAAAGTCCTGATCAAGCCCAACTTTCAACTGCAAACAATGGTTCACTTTTTGACTTGCCAAGATAACTTGTGCCAGCGCAGATCGACTTGTATTAACTTGCAGGTGGATTTGGGTGGGCAAGTCAATTTGTCGACGCCACACGTCAAAATAGTGACTTGCACGTCGCAAATGTGACGTGCGCAAGTTAATTTGTCGGTCTGAACTTGGAGACAATCCCGGGCTCCCTTCATTTGTATCTCTTAGATTAGGCCAGAATATGCATGTTGAGAGGCTACATACCAAGTTTCAGAATTTTCCACTGAACTTCTGGGCACTTGGGGCAAGATTTCAACTGAACGAGTAGTACCCAGTGTGGTAGATTGATGCTTCATGCACCGCTGAACTCCAATGTACAGTGATGCATCAAACGCCCTCCCGAGAGATGTGTTTTGAAGCTTCAGTTTACGCTCCTACCAGTGTGCCCAATTCAGCAAACAGTGGCTTGGCAGCTGAGCAACAATGGATACGGGGCGTCGTCGCCGTCTGATGTGGTGAGCAGAATATCCGCATTCGGAACACGTCCATCAAATGCTTTCGACGTCATCGGCGACGATAAGCACAAAAAGTCCGCCTATTAGTTTGCCGCTCCATTCTGACCCTCGGAACGAGTGGCTTTGTCTGGTCCCCAGCCACCTATGTTTTAGACACAGCCACCCGTCCTGAGGGTCAGAACAGAGCGGCAAACTAATAGGTTGATATTGGGGGGAGAGAAAACATAACAAGATTGGAACGAGCTAAGGGGCCATTTCTTTGATGAACTGCTCAGGCTGCAGATGAAGATGAATTCCAGCTGAGCACGGTGCAACACCTGTTTGTAACCATTCGATTCAGTTAAATAATTCCTAGCTTTCACAACAGTCAACCGGCGGTAGTCAGTCGCATTAAGTACGGCACACCTCTTGGATCCCAGGTTGCTAATGAAGTAGAGAATGGTTGGGTTCTGGCCATTAGGGCGCTGTGCGATGATGCTTGGGTAACAAGCGGCTACAGGGCCGCAGTATCCTCTTTCGAGCTGTGAGCATCCGAGTCAGGATCCAGACTCAATTCCACCATAGGCGGGAATCGAGGTATATTTGGCGGCGTAGGTGTTGCATGCGAAACCAACTCAGCCAATATCGGGCACGGTGAAAGTGCCGCTTTGCCGTTGCCGCTGCTGCAAATTGCTGCTGTTACCGTGGGATTGCCGCAGCACAGGTTTTGTTACTGCCGCTGCATGGTCTGACAGCCGCTGTGCTGCCGCAGCAATGTCAAAGAATTTTCTCTTGAGATGCGACCATTAGCACATAGCTCCATCTGCATAGTCTACGGTCCCGAAGAAGAATCTGCATCAATTAACCTTAAATTGGAATGCGAGCGAAATAGTCCTTGAGTGGTCTAACATCAATTTGGCATCCTCGCTGCAGTACCCGTCAGAAAGTCGAAATTGCTGGTCTGTTGGCCACTCAGATATTGAAAAGAATTGAATATCAAGATGGCCGGAAACGCAGGGCATTTTGTTCGTGAGCAACATCCGAAGCATCGATTGTTGAATCGATGATGGTTGAAATTTATTTTTCCCACCGTAACGAAGTCTGCGGGACTCTTTGCGCGCTCAGTTCATCGTCAACGGAGATTTTTCTCCAGGTCTACGGTCTGCAGGAAATTCTAGCGAAAAATAGGTTGTTCCGACCGCCCTCGTCTCATGCACAAAAACGTCGAACAAGATGGATGGCTGGATGTAAGTCAATGAGGCTGAACTTGGTGTGTGCTGGATACCATTAGTAATGATAGATGTATGTTAATCGGGGTTAGATTCTATTTACCAGCCAGGCGGTGTTCAAAGTGCGCAGTATGTAATCAGAACGTTGAATGGTGTTCGAACGAGCCGGAGCATTACTTATGTTGACACTTGAATTGAATTGAAAGAAAAAGCAGAAGTGGGCTAGTCGTGGCAGTGGCGAGATTCAAACTCATTGAGGAGGGGATTGCAGCGGAAATACCGTGAGAGAGGACCATAGACCCAAACATGACTTGAACATGATTGCCGCCCAACTGCCGCTGCATTTGTGAGTGCTGCAGGAGTGCCGCAGCATAGACTCGTAACCAGTCTGCCTGCTACGGCAACACTTAGTGCAAGCACTATGCCGTAGGCAGACTGGTACAACTCGGGAGTGTTAAAAGGGCTGAGCGCGGAGTTTGAAAATTTCCATTTCCATCGTTATGGCATCAAATTTAATTATTTCTTTTCAGTTCAAAGGAGGGGTAGGTATGTAAGGCTCATAGCTACACTTCTGTCTTTTCAGATTTTTTATTTTACCCCCAGAGAGTCTGCACGCGAGAGCCAGTTTTAATCGAGAAACTTACTTTCGGACCGACGTCACCGGTAATGACGTCATCTGCTGTCATCGGCGCCACCCAAGCAGTGTTGTCCGTGTCGGGGTCTGACGGGGTCTGACCTGTGTCATGACGTTTGTCAAACCTTTGATGTGACTTTCTCTGGCCCGTCAATTCATCGGCCGAGAACCCCGAGCAAATCATATGCCTAATCCGGCAATCCACTAATTGAAAGTTCTTCGAGCGCAATTCGAGTGTACAAGGCAAAAGCACATAACTTTATTGCTACACCAATAATAAAAGAGCCATCTGGAGTACCTAGAATCATGTCCCGCTATTAGCAGCGTCTACAACAGTCTCCGTGCTGCCGCCTTGCTGTGCATTCAATATCTCCTCTTCTTCCGCATCAACGCCAGCGCGCCCAACCCTCCAAAAAAAGTCGAGATCCGATTCCGAACTTCCTGGGGGTGGGTAGTGGAAGAGTTTCTCCAGGGTGATCTTCTTGTATGCAAGGATATGAATATTAGGATCAGTCACGAAGGTCGATGCTGAAGGAGGAGGGATGGGCGCGGGGGAAGCTGTAGCGGTAAGATCGTCCCCTTCAACTGTATCTGAGTGTTCGCTAGCTGCAAGATTGATAAGAACATTGGCCATAGCTTCGAAATCATTCTCCATGGAATCCTCGTTTGGCGGCGTTGCATTCTCCAGCTCGTCGTCCATAGCCTCAATCTCGGCCTGATCCTCGGCTAAGCTGCAGCGACGCAACTTTCGCTTTGGCATCAGTCCCGCTGCGGCGTGGGCTCTCAACCGGTCGGACCGAACCAAAGACGTGTTGTGAACCTTCATGGGATTAAGACGGTTGCGGCGTTTGGTGTGGATCATGCCGAATTCGCTAAAAACGCGCTCGGGTCCAGCCGAGTTCGGCAGGATACTCAAAACGCGCACAACCAGGGAGACAAAGCCCCCTCGTCCATGCAGCGACTTGGTGTTATCCATCCGACGCCAAATAGCAACAAGATCGATGTGTTTACTCTGCGCGCCGGTTAGCCATATGAATTCGGAGTAAACGATAATCAATCACGTTTTGTTCGTATAGCTGTCGGTGACCTTCAAGCCACATGCTCTGATCAGAGAAGTATCCAGAGTTGTCGTAATAAGAATTGAAGGCCTCCAAAAATTGAACGTCTCCCGCTGCATCTTGGCGAAGGAGCCGCTTAAACGCCCGACGTACAAGATGGAAGAAGACAATCGGAGGAAATGAGTCTTGATTAAAAGGCCGAGTGCGTAGGAATGGGTTGAAAAAAACAGCTAGTATCATGAGTTCTTGATCTGTCTTCGCCCACCTACGTTCAAGACTGGCGTGAAGCGTCTCTTTAACCTGAAGATCCTCGGCCGGAAGATTACCGAAGATTCTGTACAGATTGCCGAGGGTCAACAGCACCATGTCCAGACGGCAATAAGGTGCCTGTAGGATATTGGAGGCAATGGCGAGGGGCTCGAGGTGGTTGCCGATGCTAATTAAATGATTGAGTGGAATGAATAAATATCTGGAGGATCAAATCACTCACCGCTCGAGGTTTTTCCAAAATTGAGGATCTTTACATGTTTGAATCACCTTCTCAGCGATAGCGATCTGTTCCTGCTTGCGGCCGAGACACAGGCGCAACGTGTCCTCGTGAGTTATGATAACTACAAGAATTTGACGCTCGAGCTTTTTCAGACGCCGGACTGAACAATATTGTGACAACCAGCGCGTGAGAACGGGGAGGATGAGGGCAAGGAAATGTCCGAGAGTCAGTAGCTCCTGCGCGCGAAGTAGATCCAGAGGTGTCTGATGATGGTTAAAAAATTTGATAACCTCGATGGCGAGTTTTGCGGCGTCCATCCACGGCGCCTTGATGGTGAGATAATTTCCGGTAATCAGGTACGCCTGGTGCCCCCAACACTCGAAAGCCGCAATCCAGGGCATCCGTTCTTTGATCAATCGACGCATCTTCTTGCCATCCGGGCCATCGTCGGTGCAGACTGCTATAACTTCGACGCCGTATGTCTCTTCTGCGTACTTGATGTCGCCTGTCACGACATCGTATAATTCGTCTCCCGTCTTCGGGCGCCCAGTCATGTCGTGCGTTTTCAGCAGATGCGCCTGCAAAAATTACATATATTGATTGCGCAGGACAAATAAATTGCTTACCGTTGCTTCTACACTGATAATTGAGGTGTCGACGTGAGTTCGTGACACATTTGTCCATCCATCCTCTGAATAGGTGGCTAGCTTCCCGCTGGTTTCCTGCCGCGCACGCCCGATGACCTTTGCTGCTTCTCCCTCCAGTATTGAACCCGATAGGACGCGCCGGTCGGGCAAGACAGCCTGGGGGATGTACTTTCCGAAGAAAAGCTTCAACTCGGGACTATTGACGGCGTTCCACGACCATCCACAAGTCGCAAATAGTTTGCACAAGTCTTCATTAAATTCTTGCTGCTGTTCACCGGACCATGTCGGAACATGAGAAGATGTCGTCGACGTGCGGCGTCGCTTGTGGGAATACTCAAAGAGGGAAGGAGATTCAAGGTCATTTGGAGGTGAAAAAGGGCTTCCGGGTGGGAAAGACTGCAAGCCTTCGAACGGAAACAAAGGCGAGAGCGGCGGCGCGGAGCTTGGGGAGGGAGAATGATAAGAGTTGTATGGCGGGAATTGGGAGAAGGGTGTCGATTGGTGTGGTGGTGGTGGCATCTGGGTAAATGAACGCGAAGTCGACGTTGACGGCTGAGATTGGGAGGCCAGATTTTTAGCAGCATCAACTTGAGCTAAGAAGGTCGTGCGCTGCTGCTGTCGCTCAGCGGAGCTATTGATTATGGCGCACTTCATGAGATGTTTGCGCATGATCTCTAGTTTACCGCACATTGGATTGACTTTCGTACTGGCTGTAAGACAAAAACAGAGGTTTAGCGGAAAGAGAAACTATCCTGCTGCCATCTGACCGTAGGTTCTCCACTCCTTATCAGTCTTAGGTGGTGCAGGCACTGCTCCATTGGCCGTGGCTAGAATCTCTACCTCCTTCGCTCTCGCAATGACAGGATCTAGACAAGCTAAACACCATGCATTGTAGTGATGATGGTCGGACTTATAGCGGGTCTTGTCGTCGTGGAACGCGTTCCACAGGATAGAGCGTTCCCTCATGCGTGGGTAGACGAGAATTCGTCACGATACGGGTCGAATTGCGCGTAGGATACTGGCAGGAAGAAGCGAAAAGAAGCGTCGACGCGTCCAGACGCGCCGATCAATGTCGTGGGAACTATTTCGGGCTCGCAGCTGTGACCCGTCATGACCCCGTCATGACCCGTCAATTGAATGACGGGTCAGTGAATCTCTGACCTTTCTGACGTTTTGTGACTGACCCCGACAACACTGCACCCAAGAATTTCGAACTCCGGGCTCAGCCCTTTGGCGTGTCCCGAGTTGTACCAGTCTGCCTACGGCATAGTGCTTGCGCTAAAGAATTGCCGTGGCAGACTGGTAACGAGTCTAGCCGCAGCATACGGCAGACTGCCGCTGTAAACAGCCCGAATGCCGCTGCAAAGTGCTGAATTTGCTGCTGCGGAGTGCTGCCGACTGCCGCGGCAGAGTGTTTGCATGTATTTTGGTGCCGCCAGACCGCCGTATAGTGCCGCTGCATCGAAAGTTATTCATGTCTTAACGTCGCGGACGACACAAGATTCAACCCTAGGCGACAATGTAGCAATATATTAAATACAGTCGAGTGCACTGACACATTTTAAACCACCAATTACGATGCCGCCAAGCAGTTCAACATGTACCTGCCAGGCAAACTGCCGCAGACTGCCGCTGTAGTGCGGCTGGAACTGCCGCTGCATGCCGCAAAAGCACTGTAGCGGCAAAATCCCTTTGCCCGCCATTCTGGTGGTTCAATCAAGAACAATGGTGCCGTGTCGTAAATTTTCAGAACGTTGAATGTCAGTTTGGTGAGAATTGGCGTGAATTCTCTTTGCTAAAACCCGGGGCCTGTGGAGCCTTGTCACGGATTCGGGTATTTCTGCGTACAACCACTACAACATACTACGTGGGTCCACAGGCGATGCACTCAATGTCGTGAGGATCGAGCTTGAAAATGCCGGGCTCGGGGTTTGTGCGGATAGAGTGTTTGCTGTAATTCGTGGCAGAATCCCACGTGGCGTGGAGAAGACCAGGCGGCCCCCTGACCATGTGGACCATGTGGGTATTCTCCTCGAAGATGGGCACGTCACATCGGCTCGTTTTCTTTTCCCCTTTCCCCTCTGGCACCAGGACTATCGCGCGTGCTTGTAAGACGCGGCTCCCTGCACCGCGTCAAAACCCGCCATGTCCGAAAGCAACGTTGAGCAACCGAGGGGGGGTCCCCTTCCCAAGCCGGTCCCCGCTTATCTTCCGACGACCGGCTCTCCCCTCATCGTGGACAAGGAGCTCTACAGCAAGATCAGGTCCGCGCCGCGCGTCCTCGTCGAAGAGTTCCGTCTTGAAATCCGCTCCGGCAGAGCGTGGACGGCGCCGGCCGGATCCATCGTCCAGATCAGCACGCCCGAAGGGCCGCAAGTCGGTGTGTATCTCCTCCCAAACAGACCCCCTTCTACCTATCTGTCTAGCCGTCCCACACATTGCTCACCAAGCCTCCAGGCGACCTCAACCTTTGGAACGCACACAACCCCTCGGAGCGCTTCTGGGCCGCCCGCACGCGCCAGCTGCACGCCACGCACGTGTCAACCTATGACCGCCTCTGGTCGACCCTCCCACACCTGCGGCCGCTGGCGACCATCCTCGCCGACTCGCTAGCGTGGTACGGCGCCGACGCGCACGGCGGCCGCGTGCACGACCTGCTGGGCACGCGGTGCGACCCGTACGTCAATACTTTGCTGAGCGGCGAGGCGTACGATTTCCACTGCCACTCGAACCTCGTGCGCGCCGTGTTGCCGTTCGGGCTCGCCGAGGCGGACGTCCACGACGTGCTCAACCTGTTTCAGGTCACTGGGCTGAATGACGAGGGAAGGTACTGCATGAGCCGGTGTCCGGCGCGGAAGGGGGACTACATCGAGATGCTGGCCGAGGTGGATCTCTTGCTGGCGCTGAGTGAGTTTTCTATGGTTGTGATGGGCTGGTGCTGACTGTTTGTTGTGTCGCAGGCACGTGTCCCGGCGGTGACTTGTCCCTCTGGGGCTTCGGTGCCGACAGCGAGAAGGAGATGGTCCAGTGCTGCCGCCCACTGAACGTCAAGGTATTCAGGCTTGAAGACGAGTTGCTGCTGCGGAAATGGGGTTGGAAGATGCCGGAGCCGGCATTGTATAGGGGCTTGCACGGGATGACTGTGCCCCAGGGCGAGGCCAGATCGTGATGCATGGCAGGGGACGTTGGAACTTCACTCATAGCGCTTAAGATGTATAATCATCGGATTCCTCGAGCTTCACCGCCTTTCACCGCTTGCTATTCGATCCTCCGATTCGATACAAGTCCCTCGGTATGTTGGAAACCGGGACTCCACGGCTTGTCATCGCGCCATGGCTATCTCAGGATGTGCACCGACATCTCTCAAGCGGAAAATCCGGTCAAATTCTTAAGAGACCGATTGTATTATATCCTGTTGGTTTGGCGATTTCAACATCAGTCAACACGATTCCGGCGGCTGCAATCGACCGCAATACTCAACTCAACACTTAGCACTGGCGCAATATGGTTCAATCTCCCACTTCTTAGCAGATAAATAACCAACAGCAGCCCCTCTGCCGATGCGACGCGGAGACAATGACTGGGTGCGAGAGGAGACTAAGGAACGACGTACGGGATTTGTACACGCTCGGATCGGTGGGAATTCCTTTCATTTGACGGCGACCCTCACGCTAAATAGTATCCCTCATTTTCAGGTACGCGTATGGATCAGGCCCGTACCTGCGTGCACGACTCCTTTGCGTACTGCATGTACCGCATCCAAGCCCTGCTGTGTACATGCTTGCGCCATCCGTTCTCCCTTCCCCACGTGCACGCATCCGCGCCCTACTGAGTGCTCGCGCGGCGATTAGACAGTACCGGCTGTGCCGGCTGGCGCCCCGCTAAATCGGGCCCCCTTATCTTTTCCGCATACTAACCATTTTTATTTGTACGCAGGTTGGATCAATCCTCACGGACATAACCTCAGCGGAATTATTGGGGAAGAAAAAGAATTATGAGTTGGTACGTCATATTTCCGATCCATCGCTTGCCTGTATGCGTACTTTTCTCCGCACCCGTCTATTGTAAAAGATTGCCGTGGGATACCCCGCCAGGAGTCTGACGCCGTTGTGGACGGTTTGGGCAGTCGTCTCGGGTTATTTTTGCACCCAGCATCATGCCGTGGTTTCAATCCCGCATTCCTCGTGGATATTCTAATGGATTCTACGTCCTGTTGTAGTCCCCATCCTTGTATCAAACTATATTCTTCGTTTCCACGACGAGAACGTTTATCTTTTTATCAGTGTTTTTAACTGAGACTCATCAAGCGTCCATGAGAAGTGGGAGGGCAGGAAGACCGCGAGACGAGAGCTCAGAGCTATCGTTTCACGTGAGTGTGGCGCCGAAGCCGAGTAGAGGGATTTTGCCCTTTTCCAACGATTGCGTATGTCGAGTGAGTATTCCTAGTTGTCCATCTGTGTTCTGCTAACATTTCCAGGCAACTCGAATTTCCACCCGGACGGCCGTATCATTGCCCGTTTTTCTGGTAGTTCGCTCGGTTGCGTCAGACGCGTTCCTTCCGGTTCGCGTAATGGATTTGGAATTTTTAGGATCGCGCGCCCGATACCTGGGGCAAGTTGGAATTCCATTAACTCTCGTCGAAGGCCTGTACGATTTCGCCGACTCAGTCCTTATTCTTCTGGAATCCGTGATTATTCAAAGTGGCGACTCGAGTTCCCTCGCTCTGATCCATCTTCCCCTGGTTCAATGCACTCTTCCTCCTTGGACTCGTGGATAGTTCGGCGTTATTTCCCCAAGATACCTTGCATCTCCGCCACGAACTTTGCTTACCGGTGATGCGGCTTCTCGACCGCAGCGGGATGAGTATTTGTCCTGGACGTATCGCGCACTTGCTCCAGGAACCCAATTCCTGTCCGGAACGGTCGCAAGCAGGGTAACTCAATATATTTACCCCGTCCTGAGTCTTTTCTTCAGAGGCAGATGCTGTTATCGCTCGAGTTCGAATCCGGTGCGCAAGTTCGCTGGGTTGGCTGACTATCTATTCCTTTCCCTGAACCCTAACCTACGTTGCCATTTTCCCTCGCCAGCTTATCTCTTTTGCATCACATTGCTCGGCATCCCATGAGCACAAGTTCGGGCAGGCTCACGTAGATCATGTTATTGGCATTCCCGTCCTCTCGTCATCTGTCACCCCGTGACTCATCTCTCGCGCCTTCAGCCAAGTAATCAGCCTAGTTACATTACATATATTACACCCCCGCCTGTAGTAACTTGCTTATACCTTGGCCATATCTTGCTCAATTGCTTAGGTCTCTTCAGATTTGGAATTTCAAAACTTTGTATTTTCTACTAGTCCAAGGATTGTGGAAATCAGCCAAGATTTGAGCAAGATACGAGGCCAACTACAGCAAGGGGGGTTGCCGTAGCAGGAATGTTACTAGTTTAACTTTCAAACTGGTATGCAAAAGCATCTCATGTCGTTGTAGAACATTGAATGCAATAAATGAAAACGAAGGATGCTCTTGAAATCTCTGATCAGAGAAGTTCAAAAGGTGCTTGACATGCCGTTCGGCGGCGTTTGAGGGACACAGGTACACTTCGTCTGGAGTCGTTTAGCCCACCAATCCCATAAGGAAACAGAGCAGGGCAAGGCATACTTTTGAGGGAATCAAGTCGGAGGTACTGGGTGTGTCGGACCGCCACCGGTTTGAAATCCCCCCCCCCCAGGGCGTTGTTTTTCCTGAGGTCTGTGCAAGGAATTTGGTGGGTGGCCCTGATGAAAAATGTGCATCAGAGGGGGTAGAACCCACCCCAAAATTTGGGGTTGATTGGATAACATCTGGGTTCACACCAAATATTCAGGACACCCTCCCTTTTGAGGTTGTTCATAATACTGGGGGTATTCACTCCGCGGGGTAGTCATAATGGAGTGGATGAAGCCCTCAAGTCGTGAACTTGTATAGATATAGGACAGGCACGCGTGTTCGGTGCGGCGCCTCAAGTTGCAATCGAGGGTTTGGACGTCAAATAACTCAAGTTAGATGCCTCGAATCAGTATGTACAGTCGAAGTCCTCAAAACCCATAGTCCTTGTAACCCATACATTTTGGCTGTCCACGTACCTTGTTCGCAGTAAAATCCCATAAAATTCTAAAACCCCATAACCCATAGGCCTGTGAAGGCCCCCAAACCCCTAAGTAGAGCACATGTAAGTGGTTTCGCGACTGGATATGGGAGAGCATTTGGGAATTGGAATCGGCGGCATCAAATGGCGGCGGCAGAGGCGGCGGCAGAGGCGACGGAACTTTCCGATACTGATCGGATGTTGTTTAGTACTATTATGTAAGTACCCCTAAGAGGTACCCCTCTGCTCGGGGAATAATACATCTTTACTCATACCACTGGCGTTGGCCGCCAGCACGTCCTCTGGAGGTGCCAGAGGCGAAATTTCTGTATGTAGGTTTTTGATGCGCACATACGCATTTGATACAGCAGTAGCTACACAAAAATACTGTAAAGTGATATATTGAAATCACCAGCGACGGGCACCGGGAAATCAGCGGCGGGGCGGGGCGCGTTTGCATTCATGGGCGGTCGGGTGTTCGCATGGCATGCGTGAGGACGCGGAGGCATTTGCATCACGCAGGAACCGCCGCGAACTCGTGGCGGCAGGACAGGGGCAATTAGCGCACGGCGGTTACAAAACTAGCGGCGGGACGGCGCGTTCGCGTTCTGCACTGATCAGCAGGCAGGTGTTTGTATGGCGTGCATGGTGGCGTGCGCGGGGACTGGCACGAAACCGGCGGCGGGAAAATGCAGAGGTGGGGAGGGTGGGGAGGTGGTGGATGAGAGAATGGTGGAGGTGATGGCAACTTGCACGTGCATCAGTCCTGCCGCCGCTGCCGCTGCCGTTTGATGCCGCCGATTCCATATCTCAAATTCTCTCGGATATGGCAAGATTTCCGAAATTCGGACACCACTCCGAATCATTTTATCTCAAAATTTATTGCCGCCCTCACCAACATGGCCAGTGGCACAATTGCTGATCTGAAAAAAGGACTCAAAAAGAACCGCCTGGCTCTTCACAAGCTTCTCAACATCCCGGAGGAGCAAGTGAGGATGAATGAGGCGACTAATCAGGAAATTTGTGATGCGGTGAACGAGCAGCGTGAACGAGCAGCAGGCGGAGAAACAGATGCTAGAGATTCATGGTGGCGGTGACCATGATTGGTGGTTAGGCCTTCGCATCAACAGGTCTTGGAGGCAGCATCAACTCTTCGGGAGTATCTTTTAGACCGCAACGATGCTTTTGCCCGTAAGCTCGAGGACATCCTAGTCAGATTTGGACGTCAGACGCATCTAGACAACATGAAAACCATGCGGGAGACTCAAATGACCGATTACTTCCATAGAACTACCGCGGAGAAGCATTAGGTAGTATATACATCACTATAGGCCTCATATTTGTGCGAAGAATTTGACATTTTTGACAACCCATACTTCTAGGTGTCCACTGACAGGTATGGGTTTTGAGGACTTCGACTGTAGATGTTTTCCATCACCTCAGTTCGCTCTTTCTTTCTCATCCGTTACAGCCTTCACTCTGAGCCCACTTGATTCGGTCCTTTCTGCTCATGTTTATTCTGAGACGTCGACGGCGATCACCATTTAGCTCTAAACTCTGCATGCCGCCCATTCCGAGAAAGCTAAAGCTCTAGCCGTTTCCATTTATAAACGTTTATTACACATGGTTTAAACCTGTTGATTTCCATTTGTTACATGACCGTTCGTACATAAGGTGGGATCAGGTAAACCGTGCTTTTTTTACAGTCATTTGCCCTTTTACACCCGGTGCCCAGAGCCCTTCCAGTTTAGCCAGCTGACTTTTGCATCAATAAACTACCTTCTTCCAGGGAACTGGAGGTTATTCAACCTCGCCGATCGCGCGGCATCGAACTTCCGTTCAGAAATGAACCGCTCAAGAGCCGTTCAAAAGGAATGGGATCTTGCTTTGCCATCATTCGCTCCTTTCTCCCCCTCCGCCGCACATTCCTCACATCCTTTCACGCCGCTTTTAAACATCACTACCATTTTGCGTTCAGTCCCCGCGTACTCCTACAATTCCCGTCCCTGCATTTCTTTCCGTCAACGACACCGACAGAACTCACTCCTCCGCGACGACGACCACCGCCTTCGCGACATTCTTCCCCTGCTGCACCCGCAAAATCGCGTCTCCAACACTCTCGAGCCCCCGACTGATTTCCTCCGTGTACTTGATCTCGCCGGCTGCAATCGCCTTTGGAATCGTCGCGTAAAACTCCTCGTCGTACTTGTCCTGCAGGTGGAAGATGAGGATGCCGCTGATGGTGAGTGATTTGGCCCATGTTAGGTGTATATTCTGGGAGGAAAGATTCAAACATGATATAATTGGCAAGGGAGTTACATACCATGACGGGCTCGTAACCGGTGTTATAGCCTGTGAGGTTCACAGGGAAGTGCTTACTTAAATGGGCGCGTATACGTACCTGAGATCGTCCCGCATTCCTACACGGGGTCATCAGAATGCAGTTCCAAAATTCGGTGCTCAAAACACTGGGACGCACCAAGATGCGCCCGTGGAGCGCCGCATGCTCCAGCACAGCATCGAGCATCTTTCCACCAACATTGTCCCAGTACCTTCCGGCCCCGCACGGGTGAGCTGACCAGAGAAATGCACCGGATGGAGGTACATACACGTCAATGGGCCCCTCGCGAGCCAGGACTTCCCGCGTATCCGTGCTCTTGTAGTTGAAGGCGACGTCCGCGCCGATCTCGCGCATGAATTGGACCTTCTCGTCCGAGCCGGCGGAGGCGATGACTTTGAGGCCGTCGCGCTTCGCCAACTGGATCACCATGCTGTGGGTCGAACGTCCTCAGTTCTCTGGGTTCGTGAATATAAATGCAATGTATACCAGCCGACCGGACCTGAAGTCAGACATTCATCCTCGTGGATCTTAACGGCCAACGGAAAACCACACACCTGCCCCCGTTGATATGAAGGCCGTTTCGCCCTAAATTAGAATTAGATGTTTAGCTGGATAAATTGGATAGTAGACGAGCTCTGACTTTCTTTGCGCGAGAGAACTCTGTCCAGCCCATGAACGCTGTCTTGCCTAGTATCCACTCGTGAATGTCAACACTATGGCCAGAGTTGTTTTATTCTCTTACCGGGCATCCCGGCCACACCGACAAAAACTGTCCACGGTAACTTGGCGTCGTTTTCGAGGAAGGTCAGCCCCTCCATACCGGGCAGAACGGTGTATTGCTGGTGAGCTGGTGTGAAGGAATCAGTCTTTCATACGGGTCCGGAGCTTGAAGAACTGACGGAGGATTCCGTAAACATGCTTCCCTGCCGCAACCTTGAGGTTTTCTGAGCGCAGGACGACGCCCACGCCGTAGCCGTCGATCCTGGGAACGGCTGTATCAGCGTGAATACAGAGGACGCCACAATGGCCCAACGCACGGTGCATCCAGGATGAACGCGTCCTGTGGGGAAACGAAATACGCGAGCGACGCCCGAAAGAAATGACTAACACGTACAGAATATGACTTGATGTCAGCGGCACGCATCCTTCCGCGCATGTACGGATCGATCGAGAGGACGAGGGTCCGGATCAGGAAGCCTCCGTTGAGTGGCACGGTGTCGAGATCGATTTTCTGGGACACATCGTATACGGTGGTCTCTCCGGGGATGGGAAAGTCTGAGTGCCGGGCCAAGCTCTGCTGAGACTTGGCCGCAAACAGATGGAAATGCACGGCGCGCACCTTTGGGAATTGCAGCAAACAGGACGCGGGCATTCGTTATTGGTGCCATGAGTCGAAGCAAGGTCCACAGCCGTCTTATACGGGCATCACTTCGTCTGAGTATGCACGCACAGTGATGTCATAGCGGTCCAGCGCGAGAGGAAAACGGCGAGTTCGGGGCGTGTGAGAAAGTTTTCGATACTAAGTACCTTCTTCCGGACCGGAGAAGCCTCAAAACAATTTGTCTCCTACAGCCTGCAGCGGCCGTGCACCGAGAGTTAGGCGCAGAATAGCACGGAACAGTTCCAGGAAGGTAGCGAACAGAAGATTTCGTTGACAGAGGGAACCGATAGTGAGGGGTAAGGTTTTTTCCGCGTATTATTCCGCGTATTACCAGTGGTTGTTGGCATCTCAGAGATACCGTATTCGAAGGAGGTTTACTCAGCTAGAGGTACGCTGTGTCGTGAAGCATCAAGAGGTGGTGTAGGTTGGAAGACATTCACGACTTCGGATGGCTAATCGCTCATCACAGCTTGAAGGACTGGTCGTTGCCCGCCGAACGCTCGGAGTCGGGCGGCCCAACTTTCAAGCACCTCTCCAGTAGGAGTCCAGAGAGATTCTGAAGAGTCATTGTGGAGAACTTGAAGCATGTGCTTTTGTATCTCGTTCGTGCAGAGTTCAGAGGAAGACGATGATGAGAAAAAGCAAAGAAAGAGCCGTGATTGCATCAATTTGGTCATGTTGCCTGTCAGTCGGTACCGCGGCCATCAAGCGGCCATCACAGATGTCGCAGTTCTCTCCACCATCCGCCACTCGACCCCGCCTCAATTGCGCCTCAATGCCCAGTTCATTTTCAGTCTTCCTTCTCTGTCTTCATCGCAGCATCTGCGAATTCGACGCTTGCGAGCGGTATATGGGTGCGTTTCGCCTCCACCCTCTTTCCTGCTCCTTTTCCACCCTGCCTTGGGCATGAAACCGTCCCGTATTTTTACGGAAATACGCCCCCGTACCGTTGGAGAAGTTGGGTTAATCTCCAACGGTACGGGTTGAGCCGTAAATGGGTCGCCGTAACCGGCCGTTTACGCGTAATTTACGGGTACGCAACTGCACGCGCAATCGGCAGCGAAATCACCCTGCCGACCATGCCGGGAGGGTGCTGCGATGCTTTGCCTCCGCAAATAACCTCGCCAAGCACCGACAGCAGTGTATATGCGCTGCCGGCGTGATTACCCGGCGAAGCGGATGGCGGGCCGGTCGGTAAACCAAATCCTCGCACCTATGTTGTGAGCGAGTTTTGCCTCTCCTACCAGTTTTTTTCTCATAAGACCACTTGTAAACAGAATGAAGACTCTCTCTTACTTCTTTGAAGTTGAAACAAGCTGCATCCAGGTTCTGATCAATTTCCTCATCAACACCGTAAAATACGCGTAAACGGACGGTACGTACGGGACCCGTCCCGTTTGCCCTCTCTCGGCAGGCCTTTACGCACGGGTGTAGCCGTCGCGTAACAAAAATACGGCGTAAATAATACGCCCATGGGCGTATTACGGACGGTTTCATGCCCTAACCCTGCCCTCGTCCTTCAAGTTCTTTTCTCTTTCCTCTCCTACTCTCTTGTTTCTGGCTTGCGGTCTAATCACGTCGTCCCGAGCCACGTGCACCCTTCCGTAGCGCCTGTCGCTCTCTCCTGCCTCGCAGGACACAGGGGGCATGCCCCACCGCTTAAAAGCTATAAGCCGCAGCCGCTTATAAGCGGCGGGTAACTCGCAGGTTGCTCGCTTATTGATGGCTCGGAGAATTGGCCTCATGTTTCCCTCGTGCATCTATGTAATAAATATTGATGTGTAGTTGGTTTGAACCTGGGTAGTGGTGTTCCTTTTGAAACATCGCATTTTATTTAGCAGCAGACTAAAAATACAAAGGAATGTTGCCTACGTACCCAAAAAATTACTGAACTCTATAGGCATTTTTCTGTCTGCATCATTGAGATTCTTTCAGGTGTGTTAGGTGCACCAGAATTTGCTCCAACAAACATTGACAGACTAGCACAAGTGCGACCCGCCCTGATGGCAGATGCTGTCCCTACTTTTTCTCTGGGGGAAGGAGTGAGTACCCTGCTCAACGGGTTGCCCTGGGCATCACTACGATGAGTTGCTAGCAAAGCACACACGGTTGTGAAGGTTGCAAAGATAAAAAGCCAATGTAGGGAATATGTCTACAGAGATATCAGCAATTTTTTGGATGTGTAGCCAACAGTCATTTTATATTTTTAGGCTGCCACTAAATAAAATGCAATGTTTCAAAAGGAACACCACTACCCAGGTTTGAACCAACTACACATCAATATTTATTACACATATGCACGAGGGAAACATGAGGCCAATTCTCCGAGCCATCAATAAGCGAGCAACCTGCGAGTTACCCGCCGCTTATAAGCGGCTGCGGCTTATAGCTTTTAAGCGGTGGGGCATGCCCCCTGTGGGAGCGTCGTGTATGACGCTGCCCATCACCCGCCCCGGCCTTCTGCAGCTGCACGACGCGGGACGTGAGGCGTTCAGCGACTTAGAAGCCACTACCCGCATCCTCGATACTCTCCGCGCCTGCGACCTCACCATTTCTGCGGTGCGTCGCGCACCACGCCCACGGCAAAAAGCAAGAACTTCAATCTGGTTGTTTTGTCCGACAGTGAATATCATTACCTATACTTATTCCGAAGGTCAAGACCAAGCGTGTCAAGAAGGGATGCGAGGTCGCAGCGGCCGAGCAGTCCCAGGTGGATGGTTCTGATGAAGCATTGACTACGTACATGGTACTTGTAGTAGTCAAATCTTGTCTTTTTTTTTATCTCGCATTTACTTCTGTTCTTCGAAATGGCTGTAAAGTAAAAGGTATACAGACCCTAGTGGCACGGCGTGCACTAAAAGGCCTTAAAAACCTCCCCAAAGGGTTATAAACTCTATAAACCTTATTGTGTTTGCCATATCGGAGAAGGTTTATAAGCCTGGGTGAAATCTCACCAGGCTGGTGGACCCTTGCAATGATTTTAGGGCTTTATTGGGTTTATAAAGCTTTAACATTTCTTCCCGCTTTTGGTGATGGCGTCGCGGTCGAGTTGGCTGTGAATAGTGATTGGTTTGGCTATATTTCCCAGAGCTTTCCTGATGCTGGCTTACAAGCCCCGGCTTTCGCTTGGCTTCGTCTGGCTTTGGCTTAACATTCCTCAAGCCAAAGCCAAAGCCAACGAGGAGGGCTTGGCTTTGGCCCAAGCCGTGGCTTACTGTTTATTTTTTCAGAATAATTTTCGAGTCGAGAAAGCGGCCGGGGATACATAACTATTGGTTTGTAGACCACCCAAAGCACCCAGAGTGTCCTGGCTTACCTTTTTGTCTTACGGGGGGCCAGGATTCGAGCACCAAAAGTGTACACGCATCAAAGGTAACATCAAGTTGAACCTGATGTCAAAGTCTAGGTGAATTTGAACCATGGTACAACCTAGGTTTATTGTGCAACTTCAGTCTGAGCTGTGTTCACCTTGAAATAAATCTCCAAACTTACTTGATCTTTCTCGGCCTCCCGAAGCCACGGCTTCAAGCAGTGGCTTTGGCTTCTTGGCTTCATGGCTTGAAGCCAAGCCAGGCGGATCACTAGCTGTGAAATCGCACCTAGAAATGTTCCAGAAATTGCCGCCTTGACTAGAGGCCGCAGCGGGGTCCCTGTCTCGCCGACATCTTATCTGGAATTCTTGGATTGTCATGGCTTCTGACAACATTCGCGCCGAAGCCACAAAGGGATTACGCTCACGTCTTTGATATGCCAGTGCAATCCCCATGAAGTTTGCTCTCCTCGTACCGTTCCTGGTCCTACGCTTCCAGTATGCCAGTCACAAATTCACGAAATTGATTGTAGGGTTCTGACTCGCTTATAGTACATTGGGACCCGGTAAAAACGGGCTTCATAGCAGAATGGATGCTTGCGCAATATTGCCGAGTGGCGAATTTCGGCATGCCGCCAAAGTTCATTGCGTGACCTGGCTGCCGATTCGTCAAGTTGCAACACAGTCATGAAACCGGATGACACGTTTTTCGGGGTTTCTGGGCGCTCCCGCAATTCACCTGAATGCTTTGGGCCTCAGGCATAGGCATATAACGAGCCTAGAAGTTATCACCCATCGCTATCATGGTTTCCCGCGTTCTGCTCGCCACGGCTCTCCTCCCCGTTTTCGGTCGGGCGGCTGCCCCGTCGACCAGATGTGTCGCTCTCAAAAACAGTCTCCAACTGGAGAACACCACAATTCTTGACGTTGTATATATCGCCCGACCAGCGAACGTCTCGACGGCCGGGTCCTGCCAATTGTCTGCTCCAGTCACCGCTGCACCACTGCCCCGCGTCTACCTCGTCATCAATACTACGGCCACATCTGCTGTACATACCGAGGCGTGGCTCCCCGATACCTGGTACGGACGAATCTTGGGCTTGGGGAACGGAGGCTTGAATGGATATATGTCCCTCTCATTTCGCTCATGGTCATTTATACTTTCTCCGTCTTGACGCGACCCTACAGGCATCGACTACGTGGACCTGGACTACGAGACTTCCCTCCACTTCGCCACCATTGGCTCAGACAACGGGCACGATGGCGAGAGCGGGATGCCCTTCCTTAACCACTTCGCTTTCCGCGCAATTCACGTCAAGGCGGTGATAGGAAAGCAGATCGTCGAGGCGTACTATGGCACTCCCGTTGCTCAGTATTATTATCTGGGCTGCTCAACTGGCGGACGGCAGGGCACGCAGGCGGCACTCAAGTTCCCCGAGGACTTTGACGACATTGTCGCCGGAGCGCCTACAACAGATTCCAACCACCTGTTGGGCTGGGAGGAATACTTTCCCACTATGTCGGAGGGACGGACCCAGAGTCCACGGTGGATACATCATCAAAATTCCTTAGGCCTGACCAGTGGAATGTAGTTTCCGCGGAAATTCTCGAGCAATGCGACTGTCTTGACGGCGTGCTCAACGGGATCATCACGGAGCCAGACGATTGCAACTTTAATCCAGAGCCGCTCCTCTGTACTGTCAATCAGACAACTGCGTGTTTAACAGAAGTTCAACTGGAGGCGATAAAAAATATTTGCACGCCACTCTTCGGATCGGATGGAGAGCTCCTCTACCCGCGCTACTCACCTGGCGGCGAAGCCGATGCTCTCGCACAGAGCATTTTTGGCGGAAATTTGTGGGGCTTGTGTGCGGTGGGTCTGTCGGCTATGTTTTTTATGGATTGTAGTTGACCGCGGTCGGCCGCGTAGGACTGGGAGCGATACACAGTACTGAATGTCACCGAGCACGCTTTCACGAGTTTCAGCGTCCAGGACATCGCGCTGTCTGACCAAGTAAATTTTGGCGGAATCGAAACATTGGACGGAGACCTGTCTGCATTCCGCGCGCGCAGGGGAAAATTCATCACTTACCATGCCCGGCGAGATCCCGTGAGTCTAACCTATTTTTCATCCATCCTAACGGATCCTCACCACTCCGTAGCTCATATCAGCCACCAACTCTAAACGCGTATACGACCTGGTATCGCACACGCTCTCCTTGCCTCCGCGGAGCATGGACGAGGAACCCCCCGAATGCCGATATCAATCCGACTTGAAAATCCTGATGAAAATTAATCAACTCTCAAAACTCCATTTTCTGGACTTACCGAGGCAGCATATATCAAAGGGATTTTATGCGGCCGCGGCAGGCACGGCATGAGTGGTAACAGAGTTCTGATTCTGATTTCACGGATTCAGATAATAGCACCGGTTTGCGAATTTGAGGGACCCATGGTGCTGTAATCACATCAAGTCAACGCAGCTCAAGGATAGGTTATCAGCAGGTCCAAATTTAGGGTTGTAGTAGCGCAGCGCTCCATTTGCCATAAATTCTGGTGCACACCCACATTTCCTCCATCATTCATTGAGCCCAGCGCACTACTTATATGTACCCATCTATTTATGTATTCCCTCCCACAAAACCAAATGTAAGTTGGAATCGAACCACCCACAGTCCGAGTCAGTGTGGCGCAGTCGTGATTGGAGTTAGGCGCACGCACGCTGTGTGATACTGTGCGACACCCTTCTTTCTGCGCCCTCAATGATCTGCATCGGTTTCTGTGCTGTTTGCCTTGTGTTTGCCGATGCACGTTGGACAGTTGCAAGGAACTTTGTCGCACGCCGGCCATGAGTGTGGCGCGCGTGTGGTGCATCAAGAAATCCTCGTATCGCGCCGTAAAAAATTCTCGAATATCATTGTGACGATGTCTCTCTATTTGGCCTGCCAAGGACACCTCTGGCGCGCCTCCGCCGCCATAAGTAGAAAACCGCCTAACATCCCGACGGAGCTATCGTGGGAACGCTGTCCTGTCATTGATCGGAACAGACTTCCGATCCTCCGCTCTGACTGTCATCGCCAAAAGACCCTTCTGTGCGGCGCAGCCATGCTGCTGTCGCCGCTTCTGTGCGGCACTGCTCGCTCGGGCCCTGGATTCCGACACAGCTGCCTATATAAAGCCTCGCTTGGACCCTTGGAGTCATCTCTTGTAGCACCTCGATAAACCGCGATGTCGGAATACGACTACACCCCCGCCGCCCGCCGCGCATACCTCGCGAACCAGTCCTATGTCGCCAAGTGGGCTTCACAGAGTACGCCCAGCCCGCACACGAGCTTTTCTGGCTCGCCGATGACGCACCGCTCGCACATTCCGGTCGACTCGCCGTACACGCTGTACGACCTGCCCTCGTCCTCGTCGTACTCGTCCTCGTCGTACTCTTCACGCAGTTCCGCCTCGCGTTCGCACGCGCCCCAGATCAGCGCCACCTCCACCTCACGCAGCTCCGGCTCCTCGTCCAGCTGGACTTCCTCGCCCTCGACATCCTCGGTCACGCCCTCGCAGTCCATCTCGCAAGCGTCGTATCGCGTTTCCTCATCGACGCACTTTCCTCCGAGTCGCTCCCACCCTCCCCACTCCTCCCACCACCGTGCCTCTCATCACATATCCCATCGCCGCAGCCACGCGCACCGCCCGTCGATGTATGTCATCGCGCCGCCCGCGCCGTCCCCCCACGCATACACGCAGAGGGCACCCGGCGTGATCATCCTCCCGGGCCGGGGTGGGGCGCCCCAGGTCGTGGTGCGTCCTTTCCTTCCTTCCTTTTGTTTTGAATGGGCTGACGAGATGGGATTTGTAGTTTTATTGAATCCCGTCGCCGTCGTCGGCAGCCGTGCTTTCGTGCGAAGGGGCCGCCGTGGTACTCGAGCGTGTGGGCATTGTGGAAGCGCGGCACGATGCTGGACGTGTTTGGATTTTTACTTACTGGACTTTCCGTATACTCATTCCCGCATATACCGCTCTACTCAACCTAGCACTGACGAATCTTTACGGACGGTTTGTTGTTACGATACACATATACATGGAATCAAATGCAATCGAGGAACCAACTACATATTCAATGCGGCGCGTATCCGTCGGTGTGGATGCACAAATCAAAACAAGGTGGAGGCATCGGGCGCGTATCTGCCAGTGCGACCTTTATATGCGGATCTGCCCGCGCGAAACAGAAAGGAATAAAGTCATGGAGAATTGCGTTGGTGTCCGAAGGGATGGGCCGAGTTGATTTTGTCGATGCACGACATGGGATTGTTGTAGTTTAGACCTCGCGTCCAGTCGCGTCCAGTCTCGATGGGGACTAGGGTCGTGTTTAGTTCGCGAGGGTTATGTATTATTGTAAGCCTGTAGCCGATCTCTTCAGTCTGAAGAGAACGGTACAGTTGCGTATTATCTTGTACAGTACTGATACCGCCACTATTGTGGTTATGAGCTCACCGACGGAGCCCTCAAGTCTAGTTGAATGTCAAATATGAGCTGGGCAGTTCAGAAGCTTTAGGAAGGTTAGGTATTCTCGCCGTGAACTCACCCTGCGACGCCATTTTGTGAATGTGCGGGGTACGACATGTAACATATATCGTATACTGTAGTATTTAAATCACTTCTCTCGGGCTGTGACCTGTGACCGCAAGATTCGAACTTTGGGTTTCGAAAATGGGGGACTTGGCCGTGACATCCAAACAAATTTCGAAAATCCGTTGGAGATTGTCGGAACAGCTCTGGGACCTTCAGAAATTGCCAAAATGCACCTCTGACCGTAATCAAATAGGAAGATCGCGCGCCAATAACCGGTGGAGATCAATCGAGTTACAAAATAATTTTTTTTGCACCAATCCCGCCACCGTCGCGACAATGAGCGGGCTTCCCGACATTCTGAGGATCCCAGAAGGACGGGAGGAGTGCTCGTTACCGGCCCGCGACCTACCATCGTCCGACCTCATCAAACTTCAGCTGAAACACGCCTGTACGCGCCGCGCGCGCGAAAAATGGGTTTTTTTTGGGACCTTTTTCGCCTTTTTCGTGACTGGTTTTGCACCTTCGAAGATCCCTTCGGTGACCCGTGACATGTTCGAAAATTTTCGAAAATTTTGGGCCCTGTGACGCGTGACATTCGAAGTGATTTAAATATTACAGTATTTAGACAGAGAGGGGTTACGCGAATACGCGAATTGAACGAAATGCTCGCGCGTTGGCGTTCGCATTTGGCCGATATCTCTGAATAAGTAGGCACGATTGCGAGAGGAACGTGGGGTGACAGAGGAGGGAGAGCACACTCCAATGTTCCCTGGATCAATCCATTCTACGTCCAAGAATATGTTGTCCGCATCGTCGGCGTAGGCATCCACGTATGCAAGTAGGGAATCGAGAAGACGTGGTACGTCATGCGCTGCGAGGAGATACTATGGAACTTGAAGGGATTCAGTTACGCACAATATATCATGTATATATACACGGGCGCAGTCGCGTCTTGTTCCCAGCGGAGGGCCAAGCGTTCAGCGACGGCCGGGGCGGGACTGGCGCGAGTAGCTGCTGCCATCATGGTAATCGCCTACTGGTTTTGCTCGTTAGTAAGACGGGATCCCATTGAGGCGTCATCTTCGTGAGTGGTCATGGGATGGCAGTGGAACGGCGTGCTGGTGGCAAGCGCGGAGCGGGACTGGTCGGCTGTAGGCGCGCGCGACCAACGGGCGACAGCGTAGCTATCGGGTCATTTACTCGCGACTGCGAGTTGGACCGCACCATTGAAGAGATCCCAGCAGCGGTAACTATTGCATGGGAGGGTTATCTGAGTCCCCAGTTCACCAGGTTGCAATACACAGTGGTGGAGGAAAGCACTGGCGCTAGCAAGGGCTGTGTAATGCGCATCTTGTGCGCATTAAAGCTCCAACCTTTTCCGTTTGTAAATGTTTATACACGGTTTAAACTGTTTCCGTTTCCATTTTTTGTGCCAACTGGCTCAAACGGTTTACAAACTGTTTATACAAGGTTTAAATGGTTGGAGTAAAAGAGACAGATCACAGATCTTCTTTCAATCAAACCCGAAGCAAACCTGGCAACAAAAATGATTTTGGAGAGTCTTTTGAATATCTCCTATATACGCCAATGTGCTAACCGTGCAGCGTTCAATTAGTGCGATGCATTCTGGATATGGTGATGTGATTGATGGTGCACTCCTGCGGGTTGATGCACCACATCGCTCACTGGCCCTCGGCAAACCCAAATACATACCTATCCTTTCTAAAATTCTACACTCAATGCCCTAGGTCTCCTAGGGTACTCGTCCCATTCTTGAGGACACTGGTTACGTACCCAGATAAACGGTTCAACTAGACTCGTGACCAGTCTGCGCAATGGCAAATCTTAGTGCAAGCACCATGCCGTAGGCAGACTGGTACAACTCGGGACATGTCAAAGGGCTGCGCCCGGGGTTTGAAAATTTTGATCTTACTTATGCTAGACTCAAAACTCATTACTTTTTCTTGGTCAAGAACCTGCGAGTGCCGGGGTAGTTCTTCCCATAGACTGAAGGCAGTATCATAATTAGCTGATAGTGCGCCCCAGGCTGCAAAACAACAGCAGCAACCCACAGATGAGCCATAAAGTGACGAGCATGGCTGAGGTGTACAGTCCTATCCATTGAAGATCAATGTTTGGTCTGATGACACAATTACTGCCAAAACTTACCATGAAACCACACCTCAACGATAACGGAACTGCTAAAAAGCACGAGTGGCATGGGGGGCAGATGAGCTCAACCGGCACTGGAAACCAACACAAGTGAAAAAAGAACAAGCTGTGATGCCTCGAGGTGAAGCATCCGTAAGGGGGCCTAATGTCATGATTTGCCCTTTTACAAACCCCCCAAATTCATTCCAATAACCCAGTGGACCACACAACACCCACCGGGTTATACTTCGGGATGCCCTTGCTACTCTCTGCTCCTCCCTCCTTTGTCTCACCTTCTCCGACACCCCACTCGACCCCTTGATTGTAGGCTCGAGTTCCACCTTTGATGGGGTTATTTCAACTTGATCATTTACAACTGCGATCATATTTCAACCCGATCGCATTTCAACCACGATCACATTTCAACAATGCGACTGCATTTCCAATAGACCCCTTGATGATCAGTAGTCGTTACTACGCCTTGCAGTATATATAATCCTAGGATAGGTAGTTAGGTCTTTACACTATTCTAGTCTATTCTCCAGAGCTCAATCTACCATGTTTTACCTATCTTCTTGTCTCGCCCAGCCACCCACGTCACAGTAACCCTGCAGTGAGGCCCTGTGCTGACATGAAACCCAATGAAATACAAGATTCAAGCTTGTCTTGCAGGCTGTCGTGGACAGCGAGCACGACTGTTGCAGTCGCTCCACACAGCCCTCGATAAAAGCTTATGAACCGAAATGGGCATAGGAGTCTCAGATCCTTCCAAATGGTATCAAACATCTCAAGTTGTATCCTCAGTCCTTCGGTCAAATATGTGGGCATTTGGCTCAACTTACCACAGCTAATATTTTATCGTGCAACTACGTGACCAAAGCCTCTGAGGCCCAAAACACATGCCACAGCGCGATCTTCGCTAGATGGAGCTTTACTCATTGGTAACGGGAATCTTTGCCAACCCCCCTACTTTGCAATTTTAATTGCTTTTAATTGAGAACCTTCAGAATCCACCAGTCGCAAAAACTGCGCACTTGGTGGCTTCTTCTCGTACCAGCTGCATTCGTTGGCAAAGTTGTCGGCCACTTCAGTCGCTACCTCGAGCCGTGGCTCTGTACCCTTCCATGGGTGAAACCCCAGCATCGTATAGAACGGACTGAAGCCTGTTGTGGTGTGAACCTTGTCATTATAGTTGAACTCTGCCAAGGAAAGCCAGTCTGCCCAATCATCTTGCATAAAATTGGTGAACACCTGCAGGTACTGTTCTATCTCCTGATTGACTCGTTCCGTCTGGCTGTCTGTCTGCGGGTGGTACACTGTCGACACGTTCGATTTCATGCCCAAGAGTTTCAGCAGGTCTCGCATGAAGTGGCCCACAAAAATCTGGCCACAGTCGCTGATAACCACTTCTGGCAGTCCATAGTCTTTCCAGACATGGTCACGATACAGGCGAGTGATTCCCTTGCCACTGATATGTGCCATGCAGGGAAGAACCCATATGGCCTTGCTCAGGCGATCCACAATTACTGCGATCGAATCGAATCTGTTGCTCTCTTGCAATTTAACAATCAGGTCGATCGAGATAAACTGCCAGGGCCATTTGGGCACAGCATTTGGGTGCAACGGTCCCCGAGGCTTTGTGAGGAAGATCTTGGTGCATTGACAGGTAGGGCAGGCCACCACATACTTCTTGGTCTCTTTCAGGACTGTAGGCCAATAATAGTTGCGAGTAATTAACTCCACTGTCCGGTATTGACTGGGATGTCCAGCAAGGTAATTGTCGTGATGTGCCTTAAGAATCCGGTGTCGTAGCACCTCGTCCGGGGGCACGTAGATCAACCTGTCCTTTGTTAAGAACCCATCGTGTTCTTCCCACCTGCTGTCGTCTTTCCCGAGCACCTCCTTCGTGCTGGCTTCCCACAGATCTTTCTTCTGTTTGATTTCCTCCATGAATCTATCTCCCGGTGTCGCCGAGTACTGCGGGCATAGCCTGCAAGAACTCCACCCCACTAACTGGGTTAGTCGCGAAGAGTGCCTCCAGCAACAGCACCATGTTCGAGTTATCGTGCTCCCCACACTCGTGCCCCCCTCGTTGAGACAACATGTCTGTCTTGGTGTGTTGTTTCCTGGGTTTGTGCACTAGAGTGAAGTCATACTCACTCAGCTCTAGTGACCATCTAGCTTGTCGTCGATGCAGCTTCTTGGTGGTGGTGAAATACTCCAGGTCCTTATGATCTGTCCATATCTCGAACCTTCGTTGGCTTCCCTGTAGGAGGTGTCGCCATTTGTACAGGGTGTGCATCACTGCCAACATCTCTTTGTCATGTATGTCCTAGTTGCGTT